>JAUMHH010149797.1:0-19689 GCA_032359455.1 Chlamys rubida | reverse complement strand
GAAGGATAGAGTTCAGTTGGGTATTGGGAGAAATGCATGGGTTTTACTATCAGTTCACCACAGACTGTAAATATAATCTGATAAATTTATATGTTTTCAAATAGTAGGAAACAGATATAAAACATCCATCTTTTTGATATACTATAGAGAGCACCACTGTCTCGATCCTATCTCTATATCTATAGACGTGTATCTATACTATATTTCGTGTACTATGTAATGTAATATGTATCACAACTCTGCGTTTTTATTCAAAGTCTACATCAAAAGTATTTAAATGAACACATCTTCTTTCCATCTAGAACTTCGTCGAAATACTACCCTGGCAATTACCGTAGTTCCACAAGACGTACACTTCTATGATATCAAGACCAGAAATTCATTAACGTTTTCGTTAAAAGTACACCTTAATGACATTTTAATTATACATCTAAAAAAAAGTTACAACATCGTGTCTTAGCTTTAAGCTTCTAAAATTTAAAAAACTAAAACAAATGATTGAAATAGTGATAATGTTTGTGTTTGAAACTCCGTTATTAGAATTAAATACTGTAAGATTATTCCGAAGTGCATGACAAATATTTCAAACACGAAAGATTTATTGCCTGTTATACGATTTCGTTAATTAAACTGTTATCGAAGTTAATGTTTTAGTAAAATAAACGCGTAAGTAGACATGTTTTAAATCTAGGACAAGCTTCATTGGATTAAAATGTAGTAATTGCTTTGCCGTCTATCAATTTAAATGTCTTGAAACACTCAAGATCAACTGGTGTACAAGACTGATAGTAACGATAGCCGTACCGTTAATGATAACTAAGTTGAATAGTGATACTATGGTACATGTTATTTTTTTGCTAAATGAATTATTTTGATTGAAAACCTTTTTTTCTAGTTAAAAGTTTTTCAACTCTTCATGATAAATCAAGAATCCACCTGCGTGTCGTGAGCGGGAATTAGTCCATCAAGAAATTGTCAATGGCGCAAACACATCTCGAAGTATACATAAGAGACATTTGAGGAAGAAAGAGATATCTCTCCCATAAACCCTTATGCAAGATAACGTTTGTTCAAATGGCAATTGCTCTATGTAATATGACCATATGAACCCCTGTAGATTAGCCCTGCTGCATCCCACTAAATGATCGTAAGGGGCGACTTATGTGCCCCCTTAATGAATCTGCTGCCCCCATTTCAACACTTAAGGTCGTTTTCGTTTCCTATCTTTTTTCTTCTTTTTTAATTTTTTTTTATCCGCCTTTTGTTTCAGGCGCTATCTCCGTAGGAACCCGTCCTCATATGACCCTGGCCAAACAAAGGACCATATCACTTTTTATCAAAGAAAGTGATGTTAACTTGTTTTTGTAACATGGCTTATCAGATCCCCATTTTAAAAGCAGATGATATATTATGAAGACAACAGAAATACATTAACTATAACTAATACCCTTGTGAGCCTTTTTGTCAGGAACATGTAACATTTAGTGCCCAACATAATTTATACAATCAATCTTGATCATTATGCTTTAAACAGTGCAGTCTATAATTAACCGTACATTGACAAGCTAAAATGTTGACTTAAACAGGTGGAATTTTATCCCGTTCTTGAAGGCGACTAGCATTTTGCAGCTTTTCCGAATTATTTGTCCCAATATGCCACAGTACAAACTTTTGGGATTTTTACAAGGCATTCTGACTCCAACCCTTGTGACCGAGAGGCGGACAGTGTGTGACAAACTACTTCCATCACCGAGAAGTTGTTCTATCTGGTGTCTTGCATGACAACTTTTGTTCTCTGTTGTACAGGTGGAGGAAATGTAGTATTGTTGTAAAAAGTGAACTTGGTGCTCTAATATTGAAGAATAATGCCAGTGTGCAGGTTTTTTTTTATATTTTGAGCAGTGTCTAATGATACGATGGCTTCAAAAGAAATAGCAGTCTTAAAATGCCTCAAGGTAGATTCGTAAATTCCGAACGAGACAAGAATCATAGAGATTTGTTGATTACAGAGACGACAGTATATAAAGGTGACTGCTATTTTATATTTGATATATATTTATCGAAATCATGCAGTCATTGAAAGTAATAATTCCAAATTCACTTAATTAATCAATTAATCCCTCTGAAAATGCATGTATGTGATAGCAAGGAGTTATTATTGAATAAAATACTGTTAGCTGAAAAAAATCAAAAAAAAAAAAAATCTTATGAGTGTGTTTCACTAATGTTCTGATTATAAAACTTGTCATACATCTCCGGTCAACTGCTGTTGTTTACTATGCGCGTACGTGTTATGGTGTCTTAAATCTTTTACATGAAAAGGCATATCAGTGTTAGATTATCTACACATACCACTGATAGTATTCAACAATGAAATATCAGTATAATATCATTGATATTAATGCTGGAATTGAATAAAAAAAACTGATAATAATGCATATATCTTAACAAAAAAATACACTAAATAAATAAAATAAATAATAAAAATTTTTAAAAAATTAAAAAATAACTAAATAGATAAAATATAAAAATATATAAATAAATGAAAGAAAGAAACTGAATACAAAATGTATTAATAAAATGTCTAAACACTATAAATGAAATATATTTTGGTTCAAATTTCTAATTAAATATCTATAGCTGTACCTACCTTATGCATCCCATGTCATTACTGTTATAAAGCACAACACATCCAGTGCGACCAACAGCGAAGGTTGTGTTAATGTGTACTCGGGTGAGTTATGATGACTTTTAAACACTCGCTCAACTCATTTCACGACATTTAATGATTCTGGACGTTATCAATAAATTTCAATTCCCTCTGACAAACTAACTATAATGATTTAAAAGGAAATAGGGCCCTATACCAAAGCCTATATTTTTATGATATCATTAACACATTTTAAATTGGACAAAGTATAATTGAACAATTGTTGTTCTGAAAGAAAAATAGATATATATTTTTTAGAGATTTGCTGAAACATTTTATATTCTGTAATTATAGAAATAAACAGAAGTCTTTTATTAAAAAAAACCCATTAATAGCTTTCTGTCTGCCACAAGCGGAGTTCACCGGTCGAGGTTGTTCCGCTGTATCATATTTCTTTTTATATATTAACATTTATCAGTTTTTAAATATATAAATCTGTGACTTAACTGACCAATATTTAATTGGTTTAACTGCCGACAATTCTGTGACAGTAATGCTGTATTAATGAAATGTCTCATCCCTTACATCGGCGGAAATAATCAAATAAAATCAAAATATTTTTCAATTGCAATTTTCTTGAAGGGTAGGTCATTATGATGAGCCGCCAATGGTTATGTATATGAAAAGATCTAACAAACATTGCGGTTCGCCATTGTCGCAGCTACAAACGTACGCGTGTTGATGTTGTGACATTGCGGAGTTTTAAATAAAAATAAATGAAATAAAATGCTTTGATAATTTGACGAAGTCCTAGAGGACAGTATTCAAAACAAGTGATTAGATGTTAACAATAGAAAAGAACATAACAGTAGAAATCGGATCCACATGTCAAAAACAAGAATGCATATCCCATTTTTTGTGAAATGTTCTTTAGTGTCCCCTGGGATGAAACATATTCGGTAGGAGGCCCAATCACATATGCCATCCTACATTGTATATACTGCACGTCAGTTTTTTCCCCCTCGAACTCTGCATTGAGAAAATCCCAAACCTACATTGGACCAGCTTGCCGTACCTTTAACAGCAGGTATGTTACTGTAAATATCGCAATATTTTTGTGTTGGTGTATATTTACGAGGGAGTCCATCAATCACACATGTATAACAAATCTTGGAAGATACCAACACTGATCTGCTGCCCCCAATTCTCCTGGCATCTTTCTTTTCTCCCTACTTTCTGTTCCCTGTGGTGTGCATGCAGGCATATCCGTCCTCATATAACTCTGTTGCGAGGACATTAAACCACAAACAAACCAACAGCTCATAACTGCGACCACAAAACTTGCACATAGTCCTTACGAGCGTGCACCTCTCGAAAATCTGTTTTGTAAGTTTGTCGGTCAGTCTTTTAACATACGTCACTGAAATCGAGATCGTCGGAGCAATTATGCAGTAACATTAACTTTTAGTAAAAAGTTATGAATGAAAAGAATAAAGAACTTGCAGTCTGTTATCGTTACATTACATATAAGTTGTTGATCATATCCCAATTTCGAATTCCCCCGAAGTCTGGAACAAACTATTGAATAAAAGTGCCTACAAGAATAAAGAAATCTCCAGTAACCAATACATACTACCGGACCAGGTTTCGTTATAAAACTACCGTCAATCACTAAAGCTTTACCAAAGCTAATTTTCGCAATTTTAAGTGGGGATTCGGCGCTGCGAAATAAACAATAATTTATACCTAACAATGTTTATGTATACATGAACAAGGATTCGGAAGAGGGTTTGAATTTGCACTCGCCTCTTCTCACGAATTAACGTGAAAATGTACATCTATCGGAAATAAATTGTTTGCAATATGTCAACATTGTCCTTTTCTAGTTCACAAATCAACATTATCAGTGTTGCGTTTTTTATCATTGTTTTTGTGGAATTTGTGAAGAAAAAAATTGAAAATGGCTCAATCAGTCGAAGAACAACAATACTTAGACAGTCTCGTGAAATAAGCATCTTTATGAAGATGTGTATAGAACGGTGTGATGGAAGAAAGTCAGAGGCCAATGTGGCGGCTTTCGTGGGTTTTAAATCGGCTATAACAAATGACTTCCTATCTTAATATTTATAAGAATAAAACATTTCAATGCAGACGATGTAATTTAACATATTGGTATGTACATGTAGCACTGTATTCGTAGAAATATATGCATTTGTAATTTTCCTTTCTCTAAAATTACCAAAAAATGGGTCAAGTTACAAAATCTTGTCCACTCTTCGCATAGACAAAAATGCAAGTACAAGATAAAAAGCACTTTCTAAAACAATATTTCAAATTTCAACGACAGTATGTAACAAACTGAAGAGACAGTAAGTAACCTTGTTCCGTTTTGAAGCTCGTGTGCATGTATTCTGTTTCGTGATTTTTCACTTTTGTGTCAAAATATAAATTGATCATACCCTACCTCACTGTTTTTGGAATGCTGAGGATGACATTGAGCGTCCAGACATTTGTTAATGACAAACACTTGCTCATTGTTTAAAATGATCAAATAGATTTAGCCGTGTTAAAGTCCGACAATTATTTTTTAAATGTATGCAGGTCTTGACACACACCTTTCAAACGGCTAAGTTGATATAGTCTTTCAACAGATGTATACCAAAATACAAACATTGTTCCTTATAATTCTTTTTAAATCTCATGTTATAAGACTTTTTACCTGACAGGTTTTACAACCATTAGGCCACACGTTAAAGCCCTTTCTAGCACTGTTAGTTATAGAACAAAATAGACTACAGACAAACCCATCTTATAAGACTGCTATACTTGTTAACATCTTTGCTTATTCCACTCCTCTCACAGGTAGCTTACATTTTTCTCCATTTATATAATGTCTTTTTGATTTCACTTTACCCTGGACATTCTTTCTCTTTTTTTATTACATTCACTATTGAAGATATTAGATTTTGTCGATATCAGCTATGTTTTTAAACAGATGTTTAATGTCAATATAGGTCACTTATTTCGATCAAGAATACCGTATGAACTGTTATTGTTTGTGACAATGTAACTTTCGCGATTTTGTGCGGTAAAATGAAACATGAATTCCATAGCTACATGACAGTGATAATTAATTTCTTACACTACTCGAATTGGTATGGTTTTGTTAACATGGAAAGAAATAATATGTGTACATCATGAACCTCGCACGTTTATTGCTGTAATACTCAATCTCCTATACGCTGACATTGGGTTGTACAGTTCAACTAGGGCATAACACGTTTTAAAGTGTTTAATATGGTTATCAATGAGAAGTGTTAATGACGTCACGTGTTTTTTTTAAATGGCTCGAGGAAATGTTGATTGATTAATGTTCTAATGAAAAAAAAATACATACATTCACAAAAACCTCAAAACGTTCCTCGGTTTGTGTTGGTTTGACTGATAAAATCTTATAGTTTCTTTGTATTAATAGAAGGTATCTTGTACCAAAAATATCAAATATTAATTGCTGCATATACCCATTTTAAGAAATTAGTATTGTACAAATAAACGTTCGTAAGGATTCATAGTTATGTGGGATTTCAACGTTGATAATACTGAGGTATCACATTCATATGTTACAGGGAAGATAGTAGTGTGCTTTCATTGAGGATCGACCCCGCGATCCCCGACTTCCTATTTGGACGCTATACTACAAAACTAAAGGAATTTTTCCTATAGCGAGAATCTAGAAGGCGATTAAAATCCTATGTACAATTAAAATCTGCCACATATATTATGATACTTACATATATATGAATGTGTCTTCTCCTGGTCAATATTGAAGTCATTGCTAATATTTACACGTTTATGGTCAGAACAGATAACAAAATACTGATTTAGTGATTACACATATTACGATGCCCGTGACTCAACGTACAGTGTTTATGAAAACCTTTGTGTTGGAGGAATTTTTGCTTAAACTCTATGTTTATTTACTGATAGCGATACAATCACGTGCTTTAGGAATTTTTGCTGAAGGTGACAACGATGTAATAGTGCGCTGTCAGAGATGGCGAGAGATGGCGAGAGATGGCGAGATTGTCGTTCTGTTCTTTGTGCGTCTCTTTGATACATCGTGTGCAGCTACGTGTACAGATCAGTTATGTTACACAATGTCTATGTACAGGTGGTCTTCTACATCATTCAGTTTAGTCCAGCTTGTAACGGTGGCTATACAATGTATTAGTATTGTTGTGTAGTATGACAAAAACCTGGCACGTCCTTAAATGACAATACCTGTCAAAAGGACGTAAAACACAAACAAACCAAAGTGCAGTATGCCGAAGTTTTTTAATATTTGTTAACTTGAATAGGACATTAATTGTACGATGTAAACCTCTTAATTAGACAGATATGTTTGTAATGAAGAAATGGAACCTTACAGTCGTGAAATGTGAACTCGACATATTATTATACATCATGTTGTCAGTTGATCCTTATTTATTGTTTTATATATAAATGTCAAGATTTAAAGCTTACTAAGACAGAGATCACAACAAAAACGACCTAACAGTACATTACTATCTTCACTGGAATCTACACGCAGTAGTTATGATCTGTCGACAGTGGAAATAAGATAGCAACATTTATATATAGAGAAGCTACATTAACCTTATAACAATTTCTTATTATTAATTATGATTTTGACGATGAAATGGATTAATTTAATTGATGAAACAAGGATACATACCTTGGTAACACAAACATGCCAGGTAGGCATAGTTCTTAATCCATAGGTAACGTTTGTTAATCGTTTTCAAGTGAGATGACATTAGAGCAAATCCAAATAGCAATACGTTTGGTAGCATATTTGCAGGTGAAACTGGGTGCCGCTCTATTTGTTTGAGAAGCCGTTTGAAGGGACATTCTAACATGTGACGATAAAATGTAATATCTAGTTTGATGTATAAGAAACTCTGATTATTTACTGCTCCTCAATATTTGTTGGTATAGTGATACTGTACATTAAAGTGCACCATTGACTGGTGTAGGGCATCTCAGCACTGTTACACGTGTTAACTACAGCTATATAAATCAAAACAATTATATAATAAAACATGTCATAAAAGACCGCTTTATGTATTACCCGGTTTTTTCATGCATAAGTCAAACATTCCTCGAGAAAGTCACTCCATTGTTGACTAATAAAAAGAGCATTTTATAACTAACATTTCTTTTCATTTAAGCAGGTGCATACGTTATGAACCTTTAACGAATAGAAGTGGAATGTCATGCTTACGTAACAGCTATAATTTCAGAGCGTTTTGCTCTATATCTTTAGTGTACATATCTCTCAATCACTTTAGTGCCAAAATACGTGCTATAAGGCTATTACCGGTATATAATACTTCCTCCTTACGAAAACAATCTATTCATTGTAATGGTGTTGTTTAAATTTGTTTCAAATATTTTATATAAATGTATATCATGTAAGCAAAGCAATTGTGTGTTTTGTATGAAGATAACCTTTCCGAGATAGGAACGATACTAAAACGTGATCAATTTATTATTATCAATATTATAATCTTTATGAACAACCTGGTTATATCAATTGTTTGTTTGTTATTGGGTTTAACGCTCTAGCCAAGCCATTTAAGACGGTGCACAGAAACACCCCGTCGAAAATAAACAGAAGGAAAGTGCGAGATGAAAACAAAGACCCCAAGTGGTGCAACTAGGTAAGTAGATCAGTTTTGGTTAACTCTTTGTCCTCTATGTAGAGGACACTTAAGAAACCCCCTCAATCTACAGGGGGCCAACATCGCTTCACAGCAACATGCAGTGAGATACAGCAGGCCTATTCCTCTGGTTGAGGCATATGCAATAACCTTTCCATAAAGAAAACCTGTTTTGGAAGACCTGCTTTGCTCTCTCCTTGTTTGGTTTGCTTGTTTTTACGTACTTTTAACTGATATGGTCATTTAAGGACGTGCCAGGCGTATGGTGGTGAAGGAAAACCGGAATATCCTGGGAAAACCACCGTCCAGCGGCCAGTAACTGGCGACTGCCCCACGTAGGCCTGGAATCCAAGACCCAGAGAAAGAGGGCTAGTTATCGAAGATGGTCACACGCCTTAACCACACGCACCCCCTTTCCTTGTGCGGCGATCTTTCTAGACAAGTTTCAAAGTGCAGTCATAACGCTTTTTGCTTTCCTTTAAGATAAATAGGAGATTCAGCATCCGCTTATAACGGTATTAGAATTGTCTATTGAACGTTTCCCAAAACATATGAATTTATCTGCTGAAACATGAAAAGGAAAACAATAAAATTCGTTAACCTAAACACACGATAACTAAATCGGAATTAAAAGTCGATACGAAAACCACCTGAAACCGCTGAGAAATTAAAACAAAAACATTACAATTAAACACGTAATCCTCATGTCCGTGAAGGCGTTTACTGTACAACACGTAGTACCCATAATGATGTCAGGTTCAGGTCGATTACCGCTGATCTTATCAGAAGGGGGAATTTAAAGACGTACTACACTTGATTGTCAGAATTGATAACTGATGCCGATGTTTACATGCGCTTGCATTTGCTTTCAAGGCAATAGCAATGAATTTAAAAGGTACAGTGTTGGGTCTGTATAAGCCTTTTTTTAAATACCCAAAAAACGAACCACTCAGTAATAACAACATGCCAATATAAAAGGGCATTGAACCGCTCAAATGTGAATTTGTTCAAGTATGAATACATTTAATAGTGAAGAACGAACATTAATCATGATCTGTATTGGACTGCCATTAATTTTACATTTAATTTTGTTAAAGGTAAGAGCGGCAATACTGGAAGCCATTTCTGCTATACAGTAACAACACTGAGATGAAAGCAACGACGATGACCGACGAGGAGTAATAAACATACACTCGACACGGGTAAGATAAAAAGAGATATAGCGATGATTTAAAAATTATCGTTTTGGGCAACGTATTACCAATAAAAGACCTATTTGTGGTCATATAGCAGTTACTTATTTGACACGGATTTCATACTTTGTTTAATTGGGGTTCCTTTTGTTTTTGCGTTTCCTCATTTCGTGTTGTTGTTCTTTCTGATCAGACATTTCAGTTGAGGTTGCGTCCTTGTGAATTTACGCATGGAATAATTTGTCAATAGTTTGTCTATGGTGTCCTTGTGTGTTAATGACGTCTATTGTGAGTCGATGCTTTGATACCGGTATATTTTACAGACGACGCTAACCCTTCCAGAATACCTAACCCTATTATCAATGGTTGATATTTTACAGGGGCTTTCTGTGTAAATCTTCCCCTTGTTTATATAATTGCCCTAGTTTCATCGATTTAAGTTCTTTTATGGTTATGTTTACTCTTCGCCTTTACCCTTGTTTCTGTTTTCCCCGTGAATTGACGATGACTTACATTTTTGTTCCATTTTTACCTTAATACAGTACGTACATGTAACAACACTGGCTAGAACAGTCGATCCGAGTCGGAAGATCTATGGTACTTCAATATGTGACATATATCAAAACGTCGTTTTCGAGAAATATCTCTGCAGATTTGACCCGAGTTTAAGATATTGTATCCATGTCACGTGGTAGGGAGGATGCGTTTATCGTAAACGCCGATAATACGACACCAGTCAAAACAATATACCGAAACATTGGTGTGCAGTTCTCATTGCATGTATGTCGAGTGGGCACGTACTGGTCAGTAGATGATTGTTTCTAGAAGGATAGAATTTTGATCCATATTCGTCCAAGCTAATACAGATAAGACCTCGAGGTAGTAGGCAAGCTACTGGTTTACATTTATACCGGAAGTTGGATTGGTTTGATTTGTTTGTGTTTTACGTCCTATTAACAGCTATAGTAATTTACGGACGTGCCAGGTTTTGGTTGTGGAGGAAAGCCGGAGTTCCCGGAGAAAAACCACCGACATACGGCCAGTACCTGGCAACTGCCCCACGTACGCCTTGAACCTGCGACACAGTGGTGGAGGGCTAGTGGTAGCAGAATGTCAGAAGCCACTTGACCACCTTATACCAGATGTATACTCCCCTAGCTTCCAAATGTACAATGTACTACTATTGACCGCGAGATCACACTGACTATTGGTCAGGAAAGTTTATATCTCGGAAACAACATATTGAGAAAGCTGCATTGACATTTTGACAAGGACCATTCTTAATGCTCACACTATCGTCTACAGGGTGGTTCGTTTTACTGCTGAAAGTTATATCATAAAAGCTATGTGACAGTAAAAGAAAACCAAGAACCACAACAAAGGAAAATATTGTTTTATTGTATAAAATGAACGTCTGTATAAATTAACATATCTCAGATATGTATTTATCAATGTAAAAATAATTCTTATATAAAACATAATGTTGTATTAGCTGATGATAAAAGAATAAGATGTGGACACTCGCAAAGATTTGACAATTAGTAAATTTCTAAAAAAAATCAGGAAATTTAGCTTACAAACCTACTTTATAACCTCTACTGGTAAATCAGGATATCAAAGTAGTATCATAAGAACTAATAATAAAGAATAGACAATTTTCAATGGAAAATAAAACATATCTTTCTTCATAACCGAATGCAAAACATTATGTCATTTTTTATAATAAAACCTTAATTAAGGGCATTTACTGTCACTACCTGATAAAGTTTTCTTTTTCATATATATTACGTGATACATTTTGTAGATACATGTTTCTATCTCTTTTTTATTTCTACATTTTCTTTTCTTTTCAGGAAACAACGATACAATTGACAACAAAATTAACTTCATTTTTCTGTGAACATGAAAATGTAATTATATTTGAACACTTACTATCTGTAATCTCCCGTTAATGTTACTCAAATTGTCACTTTTCTTTGCAATAATACGGCGTGAAACAAAAGGTGGGGAATGCATTAAATTAAGGAATATATCAACAATAATATAAATGATAACAATTAATAAACCCTCAGCGACCAGCGCCGAGATTATATGATGGAAATCGAACGACACAATACAAACATATTTTGTATAATTACATGTATACCTGGACGGATTATTTCATCATTAAAATAATACATAAATCAAAAGTTAGGAGGATATTTCCGGATCAATATTCATTTATCAATTCTACATAGAAGTCTTGATAAACCATACCGTATCCGAGAAAAAGTCTGTGCTAACTAATCTCTGCGTTAATTCAAGACGCATCAGTTTAATTTATATAATTTATTTATATATAGTTAATGTATATAAAAATCTAGGAAGTGATTTTTCAGAGTATTTGTGTTCAATGTTAAGAAGTTTTCCTGTATTTGGAAACATTACACAGCACTATCAAAAATTACAAAAATTACAAAATATCTAAATTGAATAAGAATTTCAAATAGCACTGGTTGTGTACATTGGCATGTTTGATTACAATATCTTGATTAGCTGTAAGATAAAAATCAAAATCGAAATATATATAAAAATATGATTCAAAAAGCAGCGATTTCGGTTTCACCGGTATTAAATACACTGTAACCGTTTGATGTCAATTATTGACATTTGTACTTGTAACAATTCTCACTTGATATATCTAAATATATATTAATGTAAGTCGGTGATAGTTCACATAGGATTCTAATTCATGTAGAGTCACAGTGATACGGAGTCATCAGTCCAGATGTTACTTTTTACGAGTTTATAAAATACAAGCAGTTTATTACAGTAAACGTTTACGCGAACGAATTTATACAATGAGCACCTGTATACAAAAACACAAATAATGGGTGCACTTAAAATAATCATTTAGAAATAGAAACTAACCAATAAGAAGCATTTATCAATCCCTGATGGGTTAGTCATGATATATTGTTTGCATCACACAGGTACAGGAAATTTGATCGGAAGAGTGAATTTTACAGTACCATCAGGTGACATAATATCAAAGCAACTTAATTGAAAAGGTAGGAAAGCGCTTACAAAAGCATGTGCGGATGTTTAGGAAAGTTTTCATAAAAAATATGATTATATATATTCTACCTTACTCAGTATCACCGTAATCTGTGTCAAAGTTATGCAGTTTATACTTAATTTGTCGGCTAACATTTATTAAGTCTATATTTAACATTCGGATATAAACATTCTATACTAAGGGTGTAGAAGACAAGGTTATCACTACACAGTTTCAAAATCTAATTAAACTTTTCAATGATGAATCATTACGTCTACAAAACTTCTTCAGCACTTTCAATACTAAGCGTTAATACTTCGTGGTTTTGAATTGCTTGAGCAAAATTTAATATTAGCTTTTTTTGCTTAAAGCAATTTTGAATTATTCATGACAATGCATATTTTCATTTAAAGTTCCATTTTTATGAATAATGGGTCTATATATTTATCAAATCATTCTCAGTCTCAAACTAAAGATAAATGATCAAAGCATAATTCTTGTAACTCGTAAATTACTTTACAGATTCGAAAATAAACAATTCAGACAGATAGTCTCAGTGCTTTAAGGTTATATTTCAAATAAAGAGATCCAATTAGTCTTGATTTTTTCCGACTTGGAGTTCTTTACCCATTTACTATAGCAAAAAGAGTTGTTATACAAAAGAATCTTATAATGATCTTTATGTCCTTTTTCACAAAAACATCTCGGCTCCGTTAGTTGGATTAGACATAACAGAATATCGAGGATCCGTCTATGATGTCAAGTCCATTAGACAAGGTCTAGTTGTTGGTGTGGTAATATCTGAAGTAGTCCGTTGTGCTCTACAATTTAGAAGATATTTCATCAACAGTATGTTTGTGTGTGCTTTTATGTGTGGTTACGGCTTGTGACTACGAGTTGGCAGTTGGGTAAAAGCCGAGTTAGGAATTGTGGCAAGAATCGTTTCTGTTTATTATGTTTTTATTAAAGAATCATCTCTTTCGAAGGATTTTGAAAACTTTGCCCTTTGACACACTCATGAAAATGTTCGATTGCAATAGATAGGATTTTTAGAAACAAAAACGTTAATAAATCATTGTCATTCTCAATGATAAAAGGAGAAATCAGGCTTAACCAATGCTTGTATTTTCAAATAAGTTATCATTACAGGGGCAAATGCACCACGTAACAATAGATCATTCTTTATTACCTACCTCAACAAACGCTGGAGATCCATAAAGTGTTGCATCAAGTTTTAAAGGCCCCTGGTCCGTCAACACCGAGGCTAAAATTCCGAAAAAAATCCGTTAATAAAGCAATTTATCTTAAATATTTTTAAAAAATGAAAAAAATAATCTCGACCTCGATTACTTGTAAGGAACCTGTTGACATGTCAGGTATTTAATATGTAGCATGGATTATGTGAATTATGAATAGAGTCCAGACTTTTTCACTTTAGCGAGGCCTTGCAGAGTTAATGAGATATATTTTCACATGAATTCCATAACAGATTTCCCTGGCCATTTCTATTCTTCGCTGTCACAGTTATGACATCATATATACAATGTACTGTTATCAGAGTGACGTCACAATGTCACAACTAGACAAAATATACCATAGATATCGATGTTGTAATCACATCACAAGGTAGCCATATGATAAAATCGAATAACTCCCGCAAAAACCTAATAGTTGTTTGCTTTTTTGAAAAGATGCAGGTGCTTCTTACGAACGCACATGTAAGTTAGAGACAATAAGTAAAAACCAATATATAATGGTGTATGCTACTTTGTTCATTAAACCTCTGCGTCATGTAAGAGTTATTATCATTTAAAAATATTATATTATTAGTAACTATAGATCAGACCTTAGTGTTTTAATGTATGTACATTTGTATATATCATGTATATTTCAAATTTGTATTTAATTGTTTCACAAAATCCAAATTTATTTCCATGAAAGATATTTCGCAAAGGAATTCTTCTGGAAAGAACATGCATGTCACAGTAAGGTTAGATATATGTTTAACTGTTGTCTTGCACAGAATACGAGTAAAAAATACCAGAGCTAATCTATGTACAGGCACTACGTACGTATACTCACTCTGTGTGTTGCCATCCATTGTGTAGTGAGCTGACATCGTGAACTTTTTGTACTCGCGGACCATGCCTGCCTTCTGCCAGTATGTATCGATCTCGGCATCCGGTATCTGTATGTTGTAGATCCTCACCTGTTAAAGGCAACATTTGTCAGGTATTTTTATTAAGGTGAAAACTAAAAAACATTGGATCTTTAGGCTCTTTTTCATCCATAATGTATTATAAACCTATTTAATATTTTGATCTTTTGGTTCTTTTAACATCCATAATGTAATATAAACCTACTTAGCATTATCAATTTTAGACTCATTTTCTGGATCATGATGCCAAAATTCTAGTAAATATTAATTAAAGTATACCGGAGTATTCCAAAAAACAATGAAAACAGCACCATTCAAAAGTTTGTGTCATTGATAAATCCTAGAAAGTCTTATATCTGACAGTCCATGATGAAATGGAACAAATAATGTTCACATATAATAAAGTCCAAAATAAAGCAAAGTTTCTTTTGATGAAAAATATTTCAGGTAAAATGAAATTTTCATAATCAACTGCTTATCAGCTAGAACAAAAGAAAAGTTGATGTTCAGCTATCTAACCGATATAAGGAAAGCATACCTCATCAATCATTCCTTTGAAGTAGGAGTTGCTATCCCTCCCGATGTACAAAGTCAACGTTGGATCCTGGGGGAAAAAAGGCATCAACACTCAATGACAAAATTGAAATGCCAACAACAATAACAACAACAGAAAGTGTGGAGACAACTAAAAAAATCACATAAAAACAGTACTTTTGCTGCACCATATGGGTAGCTGTCAATTTAATGCTACCAATTGTACATTGTTTGCAACATTTCTGATTGAGGTTGAAGTTTAAATTCTTTGTGAGCATTACAAAGAAAGACTGTGTTGAAATATTGATTTATTTGAAAAATACAATGTAAAGAAGACTTAAATCTTGAACTTTGAAACTACAGTTTAGAACACATTAGGTACATTTTAAAACAAATGTAGTATTAAAAAGTTATTTTCGTTTAACCTTTTTGATACTTTAATAATAATTGAACCCGAAATAAGGTTAATGTATATGTAGGAGACATTTTACTCCGGAATACATACCCATGTAGTCTCAGCCATGGTGGTGTTCTCTACTTCTTTGGTAACTCCCCCATCAGCGCCGTTAACAAACATGGTCAAAGTTCCCTCTGAGGATTGAAAATTGTTCAGTAAAACTTAGCTTTATTTTTTCATACAAGCAAGTTGTTTCCTTTTTATTTATTTTTCAAACATAGATAACAATTTATTGAATGCAGACAAACAGCAGGCTCAGTACTATGTTCCCCACCCCCAAAATATAGAAATATCTGTACATTTTTAATACACTTTTTAAAGGTCAGCCACATGTTGCTACCACCGCAATGAGTCCAACTTGCCCTACCAGTACACTAGTATTCAAATACTTCAAATGCATGTACTGTTAAAGCTTATCGCCGATGAGGTTGATGATGAAGTGCTTTTAACTTATTTATTCTCAGAAAGTTCATTGCAGATGTTTGACTTTGTCTACCCGTGAATTGTGTAAGTATCGTATGGTATGTATGACACTCAAACCGAATGTTGCACAGTGATGGCTTATGCGACACTTACGCTGAGCATTATATCGTGTTGCTATGTGTGTCCAGGTGTCAGCAGTAATTGTCGTTGTTCCGTCTACAATATGTGATCCAATTTGAGTGTGGAAAGTGTTTCCCTGTATAAATAGACACAACTCCCGAGACAGGGTACACAGGATCGGCAGTTTGGTGGAGGGGGCGCCACTAGGCAGGTAAATCCAGGACTCAAAGGTGAAACTGACGTGAAAAAAGAGACATGTGAAAACATGAAGAAATGCTATCACCTAGAAATCAATATAACACAATATGCCACATTTCTTAATTTTTAATGTCTCATTCATTTTTTTGAAACACATAAAAAGACTTTGATGAACTATTGATAAATTCTGACAGACAACTGATGCTTGAATATTCTTTAGAGCTGTCCATTTTAAAGGAATGTACTTGTCCAGTGATGACTGTTTATTGTGAAAATATATGTGACGTATTGTCTATATTGAACATTTCTCTGTTTAATATGGCAACAAAAAACCCCATACCTTTTAACTATTGCCAGGTCAGACAAATTAGCTATTCCTCCATAGGTACTTGTTCCGTCAAACTCTAAGGCATAATTCAGTCTGTATAAGAAAAACGAGATATTTTCACATCAAAACATCACCTTGATAAATTATATAATTACCTTAAATTTCATATCATATTGTAATTTACATACACTGTAATGTTCAAACTTTCAGTCAAAACGGATTTTTAATAAATGTCATAATCAACATTTCTAATATGAAGCCATTATCATATGGCGTTGGGGTGAGGGGTAGCCATGCTTTATGACAGCATTTAAATCTAAAATCTAAAAATTGTATTTCGCACACTGTAGCTTGCTATTAAAATCAGGAATCATATTGCTTTTAAATTGTCTCAAATACTGTACTTCCCATTAACTCTGAAAAGTTTAACAGTTATATTATATATCTTGAAGTTGGAAACATTAAAATATTTTGCTAGTACAATCAATATCTACCAAATACTCTAGGCCAAGGTAGTTATCAAGTTATTGTATGGAAACTGATCATCATATGTAGGAGATAGCCTTGACATTTTTTGTTTTGACTTAAAAAACAAACCTTAGTAGGCGCTTTTAGCACATGACTCCCCTTAACATATTTGGTTTTTATTGCATAAGGGACCCCAGTCCCTTTTTAGCTGTACTGTGAAAGTGAAAGTGGTCTGCAGGTATTATGATGTAGGACGTCGACATGCTTATCTGAACACCAGTTAACCTGTCATGGCTTCTAATCTGTGATCCTGTGATGTCTTAACTGTTCTTTAACATGTTATGACCTTATGCACCTTTTGTACCTACCAATCTTTATACCCGTGATGACCTACCTGTCTGTATATCTATAATAATAGTCTATGTACCTTTTGTATCTACCAATCTGTATACCTGTGATGACTTACCTGTCTGTACACCTGTAGACAAGGTTAGACCACACTGATTGGGTCTGGTTGTAGGAAAATACGCCTAAGCGTCCACCATTGATGGCCACATTATATATATAACCAGAATCGGCAATGGTTGTCGTCCCTTGTTCAACTAGCACCCTAAAATTTAAATGCAATTTTATAAATTATTTCATCTAACTAATATTAGCATTGAAATAAATATGACTGTTGGTGGTATAATTGTGGTTTATCAAAATATAACTTTTCGTCAATTAAATGAGTTTTTATGATAACGGGACACTGGATGAAATACAGGAACGCAGGTATCCTGAACACACACCACATATAAAAGCAATATTCACAATAGAAACTTACCATAAATTACTAAATTATTTATGGTCATTATTTTAGTATTGCAAAAACACTAACGACGGACAGCCAAAAAACCCAAAACCCTGGACCAAAAGAACGAAGACCCCTAGAACGAGAAGCCAAAAATGTATGTTTGAAAACTGTCAATGCTAGAAAGCTGCCGATGTAACTTACTGGAAAGAAGAGACATTGAAAAAGGTCCATGACACAAGGGTCTCGACTTTATTTACCTACCGATTTACCTATCGTTATACAATGCCCGAATGTCATTTAAGCTAATTTGATCACTTGACAGATCCACATTGATAATGACTAGTAGAAGATATCCTGTATACCTTATTTTATTGGCAAACACAGCCGAGAGTGAGGACCTCCCTCTCACCCCATTGTCAAGATAAAATGGAAGAGCCTGACAAGAACAAAACAACCTCCTTCACTCCTCAGGATACACGAGAACCATCAGCAAGGAGATCCTACTTGACTGCTGTAAACCAAAGAACCTGCTTCAGAGCCATAAAGGCAGGATCACTGTGAGGAAGGTCACAACAGAATAATTTCTTGACCACTGCAGACAAGGATGCGACGACAAAACTCGTTCCTCACTCTTTTACATCCTGGCGACAAATCGATCAGTAACACTGTCCTCAAAATAACAGAATTCAAAGAGAATGACCTCTTTGACTCCTATGTTAAAGTTCCTGCATCAAATATAGTACCAAAACCAACTTCCACTATAGTGAATCTGCCTTACGCTAAGCCTGTCCAAACCAATTTTTCTACTCAGCAGAAAGGGATAAAGCACTTCCAAAATCACGCTTGCCATGAAAAGAAAGCAAACTGACTATCCCCGAACAATAGCACACAATCGTGTCAATGGATAAGTTTAAATTACGAAATAAACAAAGAGGAAAATATACTTGTTCCATTGCCTCGGCTGAATCAACTTGCCTTTCAATACACCAATCACTTTACATCTTCCACTGGGATGGACAGCAAACCAGAACGACCTGCTCTGTGAAGCGATCTGATTCAATCTGCCTTAGTGAACCTATCTTTGTATCCCCCAAGAGTGAAAGTGGAGTATTTCCAGAGGTAAGTGTATCGTCCTGAACCGAGGCTGCTGTGAAAGATTTCTTCTCATTGGCAAAGCCAGAATTTCTGTTACCAAAAGAGACAACAACTCAAGGAACTATGACTGCCTCTGCCAAAGAAGTGCCAAGATAAAAACCATACATAACTGCTCTCATAACATTTTAAGCACTCTGCCCACCAGGTGGAACAGGGGAATTGTGCATGTATTTATTACGTTTAAGTCCTGAAATAGAGCGTCCACCGCCAGAGTCTTCAGATCTTGAATAGGAGAGAGGAATGTTGACCACTGATTTACTGTACTTCTTCATCTCCATTTCCATCCATTCTCAATTATCTGAATCGTTAGATGAGCCGGCAGAGTTCATTTGCAATTATACAGTTGCCGATCCCAATGAACCATTGCAAGTTGAAAGCCTGAGAAAATAGCTACGTCAGCCCTAATGGAGTGTATTCCATATTAAAGTTGCTTGGCTGCAACCTCAGAG
>JAUMHH010149786.1:0-19691 GCA_032359455.1 Chlamys rubida | reverse complement strand
CTGTGGGGTAAGTATGAAACAGACTATAATTGGTTTGCCATTGTCTTCCTATATCAACACTTTTCTTTGTTCTCTAAGAAGTTGGGGAACTGAGAACACACCATTATATTTATATTTTAAATGTTCAACTCATCATGCTGTCATTGTCCGTATTGTTTACAAGGTCAACGACATATGGACGAAGTACGGAGAGGTCAAGGCCGGACTGGACGCTTTGCAGACGCAGGTGACACCAAGAAAGACGCAGGTTTACTTCCTTACATTGTCACCCAATCACTGAAACAGACCTTGAACTCCTCTCATCATAGATGTTTGTTTCGATATATGGCCACATACTTCGTTATAACCAATACCAGGGAAATTTGTAGGTCGTTATAACTGATGTTTTTTATCCCGTGACATTGTATACCTCGTTATAACAAATGGTATGTGACATTATATATTTTGGTATATTATAAACTTGTTATAGCGATTTACTTTAACTTGTGATATTGTGTGAAGATTATTGTAACGAAAAACTTCAATTCGATTGTATCCTCGTTTGTACAGATAACGACATATTGTAATATTGTGTATGTCTATCATGAAATACAGCAGTTTTACGTCACACCTTTATCATCCTCGATAATCCAGGGGTTACGCTAGAAAATGTCATAGCAAAATCGAAGGCTCAGTGTGCGCCATCCAGTTGATGAGACAAGAAGACTAGTTTGATCCTTTAATGTACATCAAAACAATCTCGCGGTTTCGTATCTGTAAAATTGAGTGCCCTATGAAATGGGGTTCGCTCCTCTGTATTGTTTAAATGATATCAATCGGTCAGGTATTTTTACCCGAGACCGATCAAATAGCTAGCCCGCGTGCCTTTAGTTTTGCTATGACATATTCCAGGTGTGCTGGAAGTGAAAGTGAGTGTAATCCCTCGAGTATCGAGGATGTACCTTTGTCTCTCCAAACCTTTGTGCATTTTATGATATCATCTATGACCTGCAGTTCTCACGCCCACCTCAGGCGGTAAATCGCGGATACAAAGGCTACATATAGCGATATGGTTATATCCTGTAGTTCCAAAACACAGCTCTTAGCAAAGAACTAGTTCACTATTGATTTAAGTTGTTTTTCTTCTGCTACAGATTCAGAACATCGAGATGTCAATGAGTGGACTTGAACAATCAATATCTTCCATTCAACAAGACATTACTCGGCTTAAGGCTTCAGTAAGACGAATTAAAAGGAAGAGGTCTACATTGGGCTGACAACCAAGCATGGATACTTTGAGTGTGAAAACTTTAACACAAAATATATAAGAATTTGTCGCAGAAACATAGTTGTTGGTTCTAATCTTGTTTGTTTGTTAGGGTTTTGACGACCTCCCAATAGGTGAGGCCAAGTAAAGACGTGTACTTAGGAGATAACGCCGAAAGGAAAGAGTAGATGAGTGAGAAAAGAAAGATAAAGATCCCAAATGTTGAAAAAGGTCCAGCAGATACATGTTGGTTTCTTCGATGTCTCCTTCACCATTTCCTCGTTAACAATAGATTGTGTTGGACTTGAAAGGTCATCAAAAGTTATAGTTAATTTTGAAACGTCCAGTTCAGCTACTACGCGTAACGAGAATAATGTAGTTTCAAATAATGTAACAGTAACTTGGTTCGAGTAGGGGAAGTAACTCCGATCAAAGCCGGACATGAAATAAGTTACTTGTATACATCTTGTGATTCAAATTGATCAGCCTTAGATAAACAACAACAACAACAATATTTGTATTTCTTTGCACAGTTAAAAACGAATGTTAGGCAATGGTTTTCTGTAAAATTAATCTTAATTAAATTGAACCCAATCAAAGCAAAGGAAAATGAAAAGTAGAGTTCTTGTAAGGGGAGACTACTCGTAGAATCTTACAAGTATTGCTATGATGTTTTATTTAATAACTGTTCACATCTGCTTTCTCCTTCAACACTTTTTCGGCAAACATTTCAAGTTGTTTGTATCTGTTTAAATGTTTTTAGTTATTACATGAAACACAATTCTATATCACATTAACATAATTTCATCATAAGTGATTGTTTCATTAACTTGACATTTCGTGTATGATAAAGCATAAAAATGTCATAAGAGAGGGGAAATATATATCACTATATTTGAAATACCTTTTTTCTAAGTTTAAAGATCTAAATTGAAGAAACACCTTTGACAGAACCAATGTTTTATGTACGTCTTGGGTACACTGTAGATGACGTCACGACAGTACACCTATTTGTACATAATTTGCTTTGATTATATAACATACAACTAAGATGACAATTAAATGATGAACATGTTCGATGCAAATGAAATATTCAAAAATTAACACCACCAAATATCGAACACAGTATTATAGTGTGAACTAATGGCAATTGGAAATAATATAACATTGACATACCCGGGACAGACTGGATAGTTTAGACTTATATCTCTATCAGTATATATACAAGGTTAGCACCTCCTCACTTAATTCATTCGCGATGGCTTTTCTACTGTACACCTATTACATGTATTTCTGTATGACGTTAGCTGTTAAGACATTAAAACCTCAACAAAACATCACAAAAAACTTGAACCAGTCTTAACTCGATTTTTGTCATCTCGATGTTGGAACGTCAAATGGATGCCTTTAATTATGACGATAGTTTTGTTAGACACATAGCATACCCCGTGGGCACTACTTAGGGGTGGGGGCAGCGTTAATCGCATATCTAAACTTTGTAAGTATCCAGGAGCCATAGGATAAACACTACAGTATCCTGTCAGTGACACCGTTGCAGTCATGACAAGGTGCTTTGGGGACCTGCACTCTCTATGTTGAATGGCGTAAGAAAATACCCCAAGCACAAATATAAAACCATTCTCCTTCCAGTTCTAAAAGTAGGCATTTTCCTTCCAGTTCTAAAAGTAGGACTGACGCAGACGTTGAGTGCGCTGAGACATAGGAAATAATGGTTTGGTTGTTATTTGTTTGTTTTTGTACTGTTTTAGGCCCTTCGAAAATTTAAGTAATTAAATGACAAAAAAAAACACTGTAAAAATTGGTGTGGAAAACACTTAATAGCAATAGATTTGGCTGTTATATCTTATTGTTAGGATAAACTGAATTTGAAAAGCATATACAAATGGCACAGAGAGTGGTTAAAACAAAGGTTTATAGGCGACATATATCTAAATGTGTCATCCATTTGTTTGAAATCAGTGCATTCATTCATAAAATGTTTGATTGTAAATGTGTTGAGCAACAGCATGACAATAAGGTTTGCATTCTTCTCTTAAGTTGTAAGCGTGTGTGATGTAATGTATGTGTGACAACCTATTCTCTTCGGTCTGCTCTACGTGTTCTACATGAACTCGCATCAAGTTGAATTGCAATTAACGTATTGTTTTCTTCTGAAGTCAGACCATTATTTTAAATAATTATAAAAGGTCAAACTTCAGGGTCAGGCAGTTTAATATATAACGGTTGTAGGTATTCTACTCTATCATTTCCAGTTATTCCGACATGACCAGGTAGCCAAATTAAAATCATACGACATGACACTAAGATCCTATTAATATGATGAGTAATATTTTAACGAGACTGTTAAAGTTGTAATTTTTAATAAGTTTTGGAGAAGCAGATTAAATTTATTTTATTGTTTGCAACTTCCCCCAAGCTAGTTTGTTAAAGCGTTTTAACGTCTTAATAACAGCGAAGGTCATTTGAGGACGTGCCTCAATGTGTAATGTATTCGTACATGTGTGTATGTGAGATGATGATAGACCTGGAAAAGACACTGTTGTTCCCAGACGCGGTCCAGATAACGCTATGTCCTGTGGTGGTGTACATATAGTCTACCGAATCCTGGTAAATTAGGCCAATGAGTTGACACTCCATTCGAAGGGGAGGTGAGACCAGGCGAACGGGAGAAAGGCGTCAAGTACACAAAGCTTACGAAAGTTTGTTAACAGCAAAGATGTCAAGGATATCGGAAGGAGAGCGGGATTTTCGTTGATCGCCACTGCTGACCCGCCACCATGAAGACATTCTTAGACAAGTGGTCAAACGTCCATGGACTGACGAACCCGGCTGATGTCATTTTTAATATTGCAGTACTCAATCGACAGTATGTGTTCAGATTATTTAAAGAATTCACAACTATTAAAAATCAAACATCCACAACCTTGTTTACTGTTTGGGAAAACAAGCCATACGTTTGTAAATTGTTTAGAATAGAAGACATGCAATGCAAACTATTCAACACAAACAAAAAAAACCTTTTAGGTATAATTATATGGTGTTTAACATCCTTGTAACGATCACATAGTTCTTTGACTTGACAAAAAATTCAGCAATATATCTACCTTCAACGTTCGTTATTATTGATAAGATTTAAAAATATCCCCTTACTTTGATTGCCACTAATTGTCCGTAATCGTAACGGCCTACTATAACTATTGATAAGCTACCGCATGTAAAGGTTCCCTTTTACAACCATATCTGTACAAAACACATCAATGACATGCAATATGATGGTCCCATTTATTGTTTAGGTCAGTGGCTACTTGTTCTCCTCAACCTTAACCGGATTCTACGGTCCATTTTCCCTAATGCGTGGACATGTGCCATGCCTAGGGAGTTTATTTCATATTGACAACATTTTAGTATTTTCAAAGGAAAAAATATTTTCTTTAGCTTCTGCTAACATTGCTCATAATTTGTTTACGTTACGTAAGTAGTTCGCATGATTAACGTTTTGATAGACATATCAGCTGCTCGGAAATAAACCAAAATACCACAGCGACGAAAGATATTTAAAAGGGGTCAACAACTCAAACACAAAACAAAAGACATGAATTTGAGTACAAAAACAAGTAGGAGGAATACATGTATTCCGTAAGGGTTAACGTTTCTGCTTCAATCATAATGTCCACCGTCAAATAAAGAAGAAGCACGTGCACATAACCAACATTTTAACAAACCCTGACCAGAAAATAGACAATGAAATCGTACAGTGAAGGAATTAACTCCCTGCCTAGTTAAACACAATGACCAGAAAATGTCAACAGATGAGTGGTACATGTTCTCCAATAGGGCAACTTGTGCACCACTTTCAGTCGATCTGATTTTGTTTTTGTCATAATGAAATTAATAATTTACCTACCCCACTGTTTATAATCAATAAAACGTTATATTACTGCTAAGCGGTTTATGTAATTCCTTTTTGAGAGAGATTTTGTTAATGATAATAATATATGAGAGAAAATCGTGATATGGAATTTCATGCCGATATTAACTGCCTTGTGCTAGTTTACATCATATTCCACACTGATTCAAGTGGCGCAAATTAAACATAATTCTGGATTTCGAGACGGTTGTCCTGGTATGATTTCAGTAAACAACTCCCCGTGTGTGTTCATTCAAACACATTTTGTTTCCGTATAGCAAAGATATTGAGCCACACCAGATATATGTATAAAGGTGTTTTAGTTTTTGACATGGCGATCGTATGGTTTCCTTAAATATGCAGATAATTTAAAACCATAATATTGAAAAAGCATCAACGTTATACCTAACGTTAATAAAACATAGCATAGGTCCTCGCTAGTCTAGACTGTATATTTAAGTGGTGTTTAAGGTAGAGTTGAAGTGTCTTAAATGAGCGTTTTCATTATGATAACCTTCACAGTGATATTTTATTATAAACTGAAAATTATAATTGTAAATGTATGTTAAGTATCCATTAACTGTTGCGTTCAAACAAAAACACTAAAAAGTTAACCTACTAACTGGGTCACTGTGACCTTGGGTTTATTGACGTCATAACTGTATACTTACTGAATGTATCAGTTTGAAATGATCATTAAAACTGAATAACGTATTGACAACAAGTTTAGAAGTTAGCCGTTAATAACAAACTCATATATATAAGCAAGTATATTCGCGTTTTACTGGGTGCGAACAGTGATAGGTGTATGTCCCATCCCTGTAACGGCTATTATTGATTTTTTTTTAATGTAAAACATGTTTATATGAATATGATAATTAGCACAGAAATGTTTGTAGGTACAAAGAGTTATCGACATATTTAATTCCTCAAATAACTTGATGGCGTCATGCTAATATATATACCAAATACAATTGTATGTATAGCTTTAACACGTCGATCGGAATGACGTCATAAAGTAACCATGGCAGCATCAACATTAAAGAAACAATGTTCAACCAAATTACAAAGTGTACATTGGTTTAGATGTTTTCGATTTATATTTTCCACTCACTCTGAGGCGGAAACTTTCCGAGAATACTATCTCGTATACAAATGACAAGGTACTCGGTCACCGCTTCACACTGAAGGTTAAACTGGTATATCTAAAGTTTCAATTGTTATTTTGAATTAATTACAATATTTCGAACGAGTATCCTTTGCGAATCAAATATGTCTCATAAAAGAAGAATACACAGTTACCTTGTAGCACAATAGGAACTCCATAAACATCAGTTTGTCATGATTATGAGCTCCCTAATTGAAATACCTTTTTTCAAATATTTTAAACGATGACGGCATAGACTTTTACAATAAATCCTGATAGGGGATGTGTAAGACTTTCATTTTCTCACAGCCTAATACGGGATCTCACATGATTAAAAAAAATAAAACAAATGTATCATTTATTGAAATAGTATATACTTTCATTCAAAAGTATTCTTTAACACTAGTATGGCATCAAAACTATCCTCTTTTTTGAGTTTTGATTAATCCCCGCTTTTTTATGAAAAAAAAAGTGTTTGGCGTAAAGGGAAATTAAGAATATAATGTTATCTTAATAAAAACATATTTCCAGTTTTCTCGTCATTTATATTATCCGTTGTATGGTGTGACTGTTCCCTATTGTTTTCTTTTTCTGTGCTGTTCTTATGATGGTATCCCACTGTTTTTATTCTTTGTATCGAGAAAAACACTTTCTATGAAATGGAGTTTAGCTAAAGCATTCGCAAACGATTTTGTAACACAAGCCTGTTTCGTTTTCCTGTCTCAGGCTCTGTGTTTCGGGTATGCCACTACCTTTTTATAGCAAATGAACCACTTAACATCAGAGGTTATGGGTCAGTAAGCCCTTTATATGATTCTCGTGTGCGAAACATTATTGACCGTTTTTCGGAATTTGAACAACTCCATCTGAAAAAGACATTTTATACTACAAAATGCAAACTGATACATGTTTGTTTAATTCTTGAGACATCTCGCCTTCTTTGAGTTGTCAGTCACAATGATATTTAAGCGTCACCAGACCATTTCGTTGTTTGTATAGAGAAATGAAATACATTTAAACTGTTTGTCTGTATATATCATCAGCATCGTTTATGTGACGCGTCACTTTGTGAACAGGAGTAGGGGAGTGCTTGAAATGATCAGGAAAATAACAAAATGTTAAGTAAAGCTTATCTCAGGGTTAAGAACTCAAACAAATATATTGACAAAAAGAACGGACATTTGGCGCTAATATTGACCCGTGGAGATCAATATCAAAGTGTATTGATCTTTGGAGTTTACCTGGCTAACACATCTGTATACAGGGGTGTGTACAAGTAATACACATTCGTCACTAAAGACATCGACAAACGGTACTTCATCTTAGGAATGAAGTGTGGGGTATTGTGTTTATACTTATCAATGACATATTGACCCCAACAGAGGACTGCGAGGTCAATATGACCTGGTAAACTGCATTTATCTGCCTGTAAATCAAATAAATTTACTAGGAAAACTGTTCTGCTGAAGTACATAATTAGCGACTCTGTGTCCAACAATTTCTTTACCAAACATGACTCTAAATTAAATGGTACTGATACATACGGAGTACGTTTGATTAAATTGATAAAAGCGTTTACAAGAAAACCTCAAGTAAGGAAATTAACACATTTTAATACAAATAAGTAAATTCTTAAAAGAATATTTATATTTTTCAATATAAGTTCAGTATTTTCTGCGCAATTGTTTATACAGTACATTTCACGTTTTGCTCTGCAGTTATTCCCTTTGTACTTTCACATTTATTTTCGTTTATAATCTCTTTATGTTGCAAGATTAATTAATTTTGAACGGCAACTAATCTGTTAATGTATTTCATCACCAACATGTGAGTACATATATGACAACCGTTTATTACTAGTTTAAAACACAAACAAAACGTGTAGGTGGGATAGAACCTATATCTGAGAGGTAGTCAAACCCCTTCACAACATCACGCGCGCTCATAAATCCCTTATTAAACTCGTCATAAATCACAACTTGTTAAGTAAATTACATGTTGATATATATATCGCTGCCCAAATACAATATTCCGGAAAAAAGGACTCTCTTTCAAATTATATTTAATGATATGGCATATTGCTATTTAATGTAACATTACATAATACATCAACAACAATTGCGACATTGACAACACGTCTATATTAATGTAAAAATGTATGAATGGTTTTGATCATGATTGTCTTTACAAAACAAACTAGACTAGTTGATCAAAATGTGATTTCATGCAATCAATACAGATGTCCTTCGAATATCCTCCCCAATTCTCAGTGTGACCGATTGTAATATTCTGTACGCATTCACGCAGCGAACCTCAAACACGAGAGACAGTGTCGGCTTTCGAACAAGATGTTGGTATTGACTGTTCACATAAACAATCAAATTAGCTACCTGATGCTACTGGTCACCAACACTACACTGTTCAATATTCAATTAACCCGATACATGGCCCCAGCTAAACCGAATTACTTTAGGATTGTCTGTTCAGATAGTAGAAGTTTTCATTTTAAATTTTGTTTTCTCTTACTCCGTGATAGAGAAACAATCGGTATCGCGTTATTGAATACTGAACATGGTCCGAGTACATTATTCCCTACCAATACATCTCAAACTTGTTCTTGAAGCTCGGGAATGCTGTTGTCCCCGTTCAAAGACCACGAGTTTGTAATTGTTTGCAGTATGTTGTTCCTTGAATGCAAACGGCGCAGTCGTTCTTGTCGGATCAGTTCTACAGGATCCGTGCTTTGTTCTTCCACAAGTTTGTTGAGCGCGCGCTTTCGTGCCATTTTTGAGAACGCAAGCGCAGCTCGAACAACGGCTGTAACAGTCACAATTTTCTTCTGTGGCACTGGCGCAGTATCTGCCGCCACGTACTGACGCCATTTACTCGGACGTCTTTGTCCATCCGACCCGATAGAATAAATGTCACTCATACTACTGTACATACCAGACAGACGATCTGACTGAGTCAGGGTGCTGGTAGTGCTTGTCCGTCGTTGTCGTGACGTCAGACGCGACGAGGAACTAGGTGATGTTGTAGAGAGCATGTCATCACCATGACTACGATTTGCATCGTTACCTTCCTGGGAAGTTCCATCAACTATAGTAAGTACCTTGTCCTCTGCGATTCCTGTCAGGATACGGTTTACCTTTCGTCGTGACCTGGGATATCTACCATCCACCATGTCACCAAGGTCAGTTTGTAAAGGCAAGTGGTCATCTTGTTTTGGATGACTACTTGCAAAATCTAGTTTAGAGCCATTGTCAGTTTTCATAATTCCATTCAGCGGATTCACATATGGATCCCCCTCCGTATCGAAGCGGTCTTGGTTTTGATTTGAGATTGAATCTGGTTCATCCACAACTTTATTTTCAATTGTGTCTGGTTCTGTACTGCCCTGGAGTTCAATCGCATTTTCTCTATCGCGCACATCCGTTCCCTGTAGGACATCATCGACTTGATTTTCTGTCACATCCCCCATAGTATTATTCGACTCATCTCCTTCGCCATAGATGATAGTTATGGACGAATTTATATAGGTTTCTTTTAACTTATCTTCTACTTCTGGCATTAGAGCTCTCATCCGATCTGATATAGTTCTTGGACTAGGGTTCGAAGCAGAGCTTCCTACGTCACTTCCGCATTGAGATATCTCGTCGATTTGCCTTCCTCCAGCTGTTTCCTCGGAAACTGTCGATGTACTAGCGTCCGATAAATGTTCCTGATCAGCCGAAGGTTTTGTGATAAAGTTATCTACGAGGATTTCCCTAGGATTGTCCTCGATTTCATCACTTTCGAAACAATTCTTAACTGGGTTTCGCTTCTTTTCGTTAACCTGTATTTTAGACCAAGCAGTCGCAGGTCTTGCAGGAAATCCCCGTAATGACTTTCTCTTAGTATGCGACGTAACTGAAGCTGTATGTGGCCTAAACCGTAATCGTTTCTCTTCGTCTCTGCCTAGATCACTGTCAGATCGTACCTGTCGCGTCTTCTTCAGTTTTAATACGTCCGAGGTAGATGGTATGCGCGTTTTGTGGATAGACTCTTTATAGTCTTGAAAGATTTGTTTTTCTAGTTCCTTGGGATTGAGGTCAACCACACTGTCGGGTTGATGTGTTAAAGTTGTAGGAAATCCGTTACCGTTTGTGAATACGTCGTCATCAAAGACTTTGACCTCTGTGTAACCTCCAACTGATGATGTTGATCGGTTGTAACATTTTGCACTTTGTGCTCTTTTGGGAAGTCTAATACCTTCTGGAGAAGAATGACGTCGATATTTTCCACTGGCTTTAGCCATCTCCCATGCTGACTGGTGCATGAACTTTTCTACCTGTTTTTCATTTTCGCGCCATTCTAACAGACGCCGCTCACTCAATCGGAGCCCCATCCTGTAATTCGGCGCACTTTGATAATCGGTGTCCTTTTCGTTACGCGGCGGAACCCCCTGATCGCTCACACCAGAAGTTCGACGCACCAATGTAAGATTCTTGACAACGGCTCTTTTTTCACGGTCTATATCATGTGTTAAGTACATTTGTTCCTTGTCCATGTTTTTGAGTATGAGATCTAAACGACTTTTCTCCATCCGGTTCTTCCGGTCCGCCCAGAAAAGCTTCCCGTTGGATGAAGAGGACGGCATGATTGTCATCTAAAACAAAGAGGTTCAAACTAAGAAGTATCAACTTGTTTATTAGATACAGCGAAAGAAGAATTAAGCAAATTTTAATCGAGTTTTCAAACGTGTCAACGATAAACCCGTCTGTTCCGGGGGGTTTTTTGGAGGCTAATTAGTTAGTGAAAAATGACGTTACTCTCGATAAGATCAGATCATAGTTTTCAGATTTTACCAGAAGGCAAGCCATTACAAAACACGTCACATACAATAGATGTAGGAAGGGTATTATTTTGTTATAGTGTAGTTTTAAATGTTTACTTTCTAGTCGATATTAAGGTTGAACTCCAACCGTGCAAGGAATTACCAAGTAAAGGAATTTTAAAACTTAATACTAAAATGATATACTATAATATAATTGAAACAACTTTATATTCATAGAGTAGAAAATGTGTGTTGGTTACCCACTCGAATACCAAATTACTGTTAACTTCAACACTTCATTCACATTTGACACTTATGTACATAAGAACCAGTTCAATCGACCAGTTCACCGTACACTAATGTCCTACTCTGCATTACATTGATATATGTCTTATGCTTAACATTACGACAGTATAAATAGCTAAGGTCATTTAAGGACATGCCTCCATGTATGTTGTATCTGTGTGTATGTGTGTACGTGTGCTGGAGGCATGCTCTGTATGTGTAATTGCCTCCTTGTGAAAGCGCGGATCTGATGCCGACTTTATAGCGCTACCTCACTGGAATACCATGCCGAAGGCACCCAGCACAGCATTCCGCCCGGTCACATTATACTGACAACGGGTTAACCAGTTGTTGCTATTAACCTATATGCTTGTTATTATTGATCATGTCTATTTACAAACCGCGGAGAACGTCAATAACACCAATACTGTATACGTTTTGGTTGCATAGGTAGAATAGAAGCGATATAAAGTCGACACAGTGAATAAGTTATTATATTGTTCTCTCAAAATAAACCATACCAACGGATTCCACCCTCAGGCGGAAAATAACATTTCAGGAAGATAAAACAGTATTTTTCTTGTGCCAATTTATATATATAGTATATATACTTGCGCCTGCATAATACAGTTCCGAGTGAACCCAACCCAACCCCTTGAAAATCAAATAAAAAAAAAAGTTAAATGCCGAAATGTTTTGTATAAATTCAGGTAAAAAAGGCAGATTATAGGAAACAGTAAAAATAATAAATCACTAACGCGCCATTGTCTTATAAATTAACACCTACCTACATTTTACTGTAGGAAAATATGGTATAGAGAGAAAAACTTCCTTACCAAACCGTCATCATATCTCAACAGCTCGTACACACATTGATTTATCATTTGCTGTTGTCGTTTCGAATGGGATGATTAGCTGCATTGTTAAGTATTCCTACCACCACAACGACTACGTTAATGTCGGCGATCAATATTGCACCTAAAGTGTGTGCCTACTTTTAGAATTATCACAGAACTGTTCTTTCACAGCTCATAAATTAATTGATTAAGTCTTCATCAGGAGTTATCTAATTGCTAATGTTTCACCTGTTATCTATCAGGAAGAAAGCCTTACTTGCTTAAAATCCTCAGTGAGAATTTCAAATAATCATCATAAAACACATTTATATAACTGATGGTATTTAATTTTTCGATTTTTACCTGAATGGTATTTTGTATGTGTACGCTGGTTTGAGTAATTTTTTTCAAAAGGTAACTTTTTATTACTTTTTATCAATCTTCATTAAGTTGACAAATCATGGTTTATTGAAGTAGGTTATAAGCCTCACCTATGAAGCACGTGATGTGTCGCTATGTCGTATACGTCATAATTCACATTTCCATTCCAATAAACCAGGATGTCGTTCAATACATCCGGACCACCTGGAAGCGACAAATGAGATAATGTTATACTTTGTAAATGGATAGCATGGCCTTGCTTTTCGTAAAATACATAGTTTGGCCTTCATACAAAGGTATTATTTTACCTCAGTAAGAAATGTATCAGTATTTGCAGCCTATAAAAACTATATACTAGTACATATATTTAACATAAGTGGAACTTGACTTGAATTTGTGATAATTTCATTTCCATAGTACAGTGGAGGGAGGGGGGATATTGAAACTGAGATTTATTAGGGAATATTGGCTTCACCGTTTATACCACCATTTTATGTATGGAAATATATTCTTGGTAAGCATAATATGATCGTCAATCCTTGACGAGATGATTGGTGTTTTACATATAATAATAATTAAACAAATTTTTGACAATTTTCAATCTGAGACCAAAGAATCATTTATAATACAAAAGTTGAAATATATATGGGTTTTATAATTAAAACATGGCCGGTCATAACATTTATATCAAATACAACGTGTACCGAGTTTACATAACTATATCGAGTTTATCATATATAAGTCATATAAGTGCCATGATTCTTTGAAAGCGACATACACATATTAAATTTTATCTAAAAATCTATCAATAAAAAAGTAAGTTAAGTAGTTAAATGTGAATATCTTTTTAGAACCTGAGTGCAGGTGAAAAACGAAAATCGTTAAATCTAGAGTATCAAACCCGAAACACTATTAACTTAAAAGAATTACCCTACAATGTATTGCATTCAATTCTGTATAACTAGTTACACCATCTGATAAAAGTGTTATAGAACAAGTCATTCTAAAAATTTAAATGTCCTATTCATACGCATTGGATATCCTTTGAGTAATATCATTACAGGAGAAAGAAAAGTCGGACACAGTAAGGAGCTTACTATGTATAGCGTATCAATACAAGGACAGTATTAACTCAACCCGAGTAAGGACATTTAAATTCCCCTTTAATTTCGTGATAATATCTTACATTATGTTGGAAATGTTGGAAGAATCTGTCTATTACTATTGTGTCGATGTCCCTGAACTGTTTCGACGATACATTAGCACTGCTTTATGAAACCTGTACACGTGTTTGCGTACCTGTGTTAAGGTAAACCCTTAGTACATACAACAGGTATGGGACTATATTAGGTAGAGCCACTATTTAACGATCACTGTCCAAACATATTTGCAAGTAAATGTCAATTAATTAAATGGACTAAAGAATTTTAGTTAACCGAGATTAAATCTCGAACTAAGATTATACATTTTCGAAACGTCAGATGAATATGTAGTTGGATCAAATTACATTTTATTCCTACGTTTCATATGATTTCGGCGTCATAGACTTTCGACTGTATACTATGATATCAAGACAACAGCTAAACATATTAAAGTTTGAACTCTACTCGAGCTTATCTCGATTGACAGTCTATGTATTGCATACAGATTGAAGCAGGATTTCCTCTGGTGTATGTAGTATAAATAATGAAAATAAATTTACTTGTACAGTTTACACGTTCAGAAATTTGTACCATTTCATAATGCCTGTACCTGGAAAAATCCTGCTTCTAATTTACTGTTATGAAAATTTAAAATTTCTTCAACGACGAATGAATTACGATATTTTCCAAAACGTCAACCATTCTGAAACGTAAGTTTAGGGATGATATAAATTGCTTCATTTTCATCTTATATATACAAGTGTTACATGACTATTAAATATGTGTCAGATAATGGGAATACAAGACATAACAGCTTATTATAATTGCATATGAAACACAAACAAACACCATGCATATGCAAAACTATATTTCAGGAGAGAAAAAAAGTAATTGTTCGCATTATTTTTCATACAATCGTTATTCAACCAATCAGAAATGAGCATTTCGAAAGGGAGTGCACTAGTCTGGTTTTCTTGTGGGGTTATCCCATTTACCTTATATGTAACCGTAAAATAAAGCAATGTAAGTAATAGTTAAAATTAAACTAAAATAATCAATTACTTGCTTTACGTTATGACGTGCTCTTGTTGACCACCAAATGCGGTGCTTGTTATGGACACTCAATACCAAATTGAAATTGAACATAAAACAATGTCTGCGATAGTTGTATGTATGAATTACGTATTTGAAACCCAGTGCATTGTTATGATATTGACATTCGACATGATACTAGGTTTATCATATGTTACATTCGTGTCCGTCTTTTGTGTTATAAACACTGTATGACAGGGAGCACTATTTCTGAAAAGCCCTCCAGACAGCGCTTTGTCGTTCATAATAATGGACCAAATCATGACCATTTCACCGGAAGCTATGTATTGTCTTCGAATATTTGCCTACTTTATGACAATTATTGAAATCAATATCTCATCAGAAAAAATCATGGATTTTAAAAGGCGAATGGGTTAAAACAAATACGTCTACATAGTGATGTATTATGGCTAAATTAAGAGTACATTTCCGTTTGTTAAAAAAAATTAGAACTATGTTGATATTCGTGTTCAATACTAACATATTTGTTTCTGTCATATATATAACGAGGTAGAACTAAAGACAAACAAGATTTAGTCAGACATTTGCTTTTAGAAAAATCTGTTTGCATTGGTATCATCTATCCGCTATGTATTGGAATCATTTAGTTGTCTGTTTGTAGCTAAAATGGTAATGGTACCGACAGGAATGGGATAAAACAAAAACATATATAACATATGTAAGACACTTAACCGATTACTATGTCTGAATTGTGGACAAGCACGATAGCTTCCAACAAACATTGCAAATACTTCTGTAAACAAATTTATATAATCATGTACGTAGCATTATTGTAAGCAAAAATCAGTGTCAAAAGATTTGGAGGTATTTGTATCTAAAATATTGTTTAGGATGATCTACTTAAACCATTGTGCCAATATAAGACGTAAAACTGTATTAAAGAAGTGATTTGGGAAAATGACGTAGCGGTTAGCAACGCGTTCAAAATTCTATACTGAATGTGTGTACCACTTAAAATGAGAATGAAAGTATACTATATACTACTGACTAGGAAAGGGTATAATATTACCGTAACTAATACCGAGTAAAATAAACATGTAATTCTTGCTGAAAAAAGTGGAATTTTGTTTGTTTGTTTGTGGTTTGACGTCATCACAACAGCAAGGGTCATATGAGGTGGCTAGGAAGACACCGCCAGCAACATAAGATTGTTATACAAGAAAGTAGACAGGAAACAAAAAAAGATCCAAGGTGTTGCAATTGGGGCAGCAGATCAATTTTGGACCCCCCTCTCATATCCTCTCCGTATAGGACCAACGAGTATACTATAACACTGACTAAACGAGTGTATAATGTTACACTTATTAACACTATTAATGTTACACTGATTAACAATGTTAATGTTACACTAACTAACACTGTTAATATTACACTAACTAACACTGTTAATGTTACACTGATTAACACTGTTAATGTTACACTAACTAACACTGTTAATGTTACACTAACTAACAATGTTAATGTTACACTGACTAACACTGTTAATGTTACACTGATTAACACTGTTAATGTTACACTGACTAACACTGTTAATGTTACACTGATTAGCAATGTTAATGTTACACTGATTAACAATGTTAATGTTACACTAGCTAACACTGTTAATGTTACACTTATTAACAATGTTAATGTAACACTGATTAATACTGTTAATGTTACACTGACTAACACTGTTAATGTTACACTGACTAACACTGTTAATGTTACACTAACTAACACTGTTAATGGTACACTAACTAACACTGTTAATGTTACACTAACTAACACTGTTAATGTTACACTGACTAACAATGTTAATGGTACACTGACTAACACTGTTAATGTTACACTGACTAACACTGTTAATGTTACACTAACTAACACTGTTAACGGTACACTGACTAACACTGTTAATGTTACACTGACTAACACTGTTAATGTTACACTAACTAACACTGTTAATGGTAGACTGACTAACACTGTTAATGTTACACTAACTAACAATGTTAATGTAACACTGATTAACACTGTTAATGTTACACTGACTAACAATGTTAATGTTACACTGACTAACACTGTTAATGGTACACTGACTAACACTGCCTGAAAGATGTGTTACTATTACACGTACGAAAATAGGGTAAATTATCACAATGATAATTATCACTGGAAATACGTAGTAAGGAAACATCTATTTCAAAGTGTAACAAGTCAATATAGAATGTTTTATTAACCAAATATTTAGAGCACCATAAGGCAATTAAGGACTCATCGGGTGGTAATAAATATCAAAAGTATGAAATTCATGTCTCAAATGTTCAGAAATATATTCACAGAAATACAGCTTAAGGCGGAATGAGACTATAAATCCCTTTAAAACATTACAAATTGACAACTTTTAGCTAAGAATGATTATTTCGTTTTTAAATTATATTTTACGCACACAGTGCCAAAATAATATCAAAGTTTTGCTTTATACACAAACAATGTACGTATTAAACATGAGGCAACGTTTCAAGACCGACTGGTCCCTTTGGCAAGCTATAACTGAGCAAACAATTTTGTATGGTTAACCTGTACAAAAATGTGACGAAATTGTATATTTCGTCTTTCATATTCCTTTAATATTACATATACTCCAAACTGATGAATCTTATTAAAGTGCCAACCTTTATTAATTTTCAGCTATATGTTAGCAGCTTACCAGATACATATTGTCCACCAGAAGACTTCACTTTCCGGTACGACTGTAAGTAGGTAATGTCTGTACTAGATGCAGAGAAAACCCCATCTATTGCAGTAACTCAATGTAGCACCTTTCCAATTGAGACATTATATATTTAATATAGGTTCGTTTCGTATTATTCAGCAATATAATTTTACCTGATTGATACAATTATCATGACTGGGAAAAGGATCAAATATACACGTCATCAAATCAGTGTATGTATTAAGCTGCAGTAGTACATATTATGCATGACTCATAATATTCAAATTTTATAGAAACATTAAGTCTTCCTTCTTTAATTCTATTAAGGTACATTTTGTCCTTCTTTTTTTCTTTAGTTATGGCATTGGATGGGACTGTTGTATGTCTGGGTATATTTAACTTGTTAACGAGATCATGCTGGGATGTCACTTTCATCAACATGTATTCTATCTTCCGATCGCATTTTATCTGAAAACTACTTTAAATTAACTGATAACTTTTCCAAACTATTTATGATCCTATTCTTTAGCGAAAGAAACCCCTCTTCAGCTCCCTATCAAAATGATTCAAGCGATATTTTTCATGGATCACATTTCAAGGTAGTATATAATTTGAAAATTCAGTTTTTTATATCGCAGTATTATAAAAGGGTTTCGTTGAACGTAAAAAACCTCATTGGGACTATTTGAACGGATGATAATCAAAAAGTTTCTTAAGAAAACCTTTACGGCGAGTTTTTTAATTGCCTGTTCAATTTGCCCAGGGTCAATATTCATATTTACACACAATACTTCTATGAAGTGGAACACCTTCGAAGATAATTACCCGGAGTAGGAATGGATTTAAAATAAGATTTTATATTCATTTCTCGACACGCATCAAGTAGGAAGCTATATATGTACTCTGTACCTGATATCGCTTCATCCGATGAAACGTGGTTTTGTTTAAACTTAGCTCACCAAATACTATTAAATGCATATCGCTTGAAAAAATATTCAGCTCATTCCTATCGCTCATATAGTAATATGCAGGTGCGTGCTCCTTATGTTTAAACAAAGTCAGCATTACGTTTGTTACACAGCGATTGGACTTAAACTTATTCAATAACTTCCTTATATAACCAGCAATGATCATATGCATGTCCCAATCATGTAGGGTTTAATTCGCAATGATACGACAATATGCTTATTTTTTTATCACTAAGAACACCTTGAGTGTTTGAACTCCAGTTACACGAAAAGGAAGGGTCTTGAAATTGGACCCATACGAAGGACACATATATAGAGTCTTTGTCATGGAACCATTTAAACATGTAATAGCTATCATTATAATCAAATTTTAAATTTCTACAGTAGAACATTAACATTAGACTCATATGGTATCGATCATGTAATCCTAGTTATATTTGTATTAGAATTTAATTAACTTTAGATTTATACAGATATATTATGTAATCAACCATTACCTTATAGAGGTTACACACGCCTTCGGTTTTTAACGACTGTGATTAGTTGTTTGTTTGTTTGTTTGTTTGTATGGGGTAAAATGACAGCTAAGGTCATTCTGTCGTGAGGTGAATTCATATGCACACATGCTGGCAAATTTCAGAAACGATGTTATAGTCTTGATGATGTCATGCTCATTTCCATTTTAACCAAAACCAATCAAAAGTTGAATTAGTGTGAAGATATCAATTTGCTATGCAAGTAACTATCCTGTAAGGCACATATGAGGTTTTTTCATGATATAATGACCAGATCAAAAATGCTGGAGAAAAGTAGGAAATATGTTTATGTTTGTTATAGATGTATCTATAAGGCTATGACGGGGAGAATTTTGTGTTTTCATCAGCGCATACTGAAGGTTAGGACCTGTTTCTATAAATGTGTACTAGATGGTACATATAATAGGTGTGTCTATATGTATGTGTTGGAGGGTAGTAAATGTATCTATAATTGTGTAATATGGAAAAAATTAATGTATATATACGTGTGTACTTGAGGGAAGGATGTGTTTCTGTAAATGTGTCGTAGAGGGTATTTTGTGTGTCTATATTTGTGTGCTGGAGGGAAGTAGATATATCTATAAAAATGTAGTTGAGGGTAACA
>JAUMHH010149775.1:0-19693 GCA_032359455.1 Chlamys rubida | reverse complement strand
GTCAAGGGCATCTCTGCAGGTACTTTGACCTTGAAAGGCTTTGTCAGGGTCGAATAATCCTGAGATTCAGACAAGGTCACTGTGACCTGATCTATGTCACAACATCCATCACAAAGAATTATCTGTAAGGGTGAATCTGAAAAGAATAATTTTACAAGTATTTGCTAAAAGATCAATAGGAGCAGCTGAAGTGAAATCTTTCTTAATGTGAACTTTTTCTCTCTTATTTTATGTAAACTAAATCAGGCTGAAAATAAAAACATAACAGAAGAGCTAAAATGCATTTTGGATGTTTAGGTCATTAAGTTCTTTAGCTGAAGTCATTTGAATTTTTATTTTATAAAATTGGTCAAGGTCACTCAATTGAACAAACTTGATAGAATTTGAGTAAGCTACATATATATATAGGCTAAATATCATAAGGTCTTATTGTTCTTAAGAAGTGAAAAGTGGAACATGGACACTGTGCCATTGCATTAGGTGATCATCACTATGTAGTGATCTAAAGACCATTTGTGTGTCGCTTATAAAATTACACCTGTCATGATCAGCAACCTTTCATTCTACCAGAGTTGTTATAATTATCTAACACCAACCTTTCATTGCCCTTATCCTCTTTAAATGGAAAAACTTAGGTAATGGAAATTCCTTTTTAAGGCACCTGAAAAAATATGAAATTTCTGCATGTAATTTTATTTCTCATGAATACCAGGTACATATTTAGTTAATTAGGATATCATGAAATCATAAAACTTTATTAGACAATTTAGAACAAACTCAATGATTTCGCCATATGTTATAACCGTGTGACAAAACAGGTACATGCATCAAGAGGGATCCAGGATTTTGTATTAAGGTATGTACATCATGGTCGAGGTTAATTTGAAAATTTCCTTCCCTTGCGATTCCTTCCTGCGTCCTTGAAAAAAGTTTTGGAAGTACATTTTCTTGAAGAAACAAGAAATAAATATTTGATCAATGCAACCCCCCCTTGAAAAGAGGAAAAGAACGGGGCAGTGCAATTACTTACTGGATAAGTTTTGCCGCCTTCTTCTTGTCTGTAACATTGCACACATACACGTCAACTGTAAAGATATACATGTGTTTACAAAAAAGGTCATAATTATTATTTATAGATTCATTTCAGGCATAATAATTTAAACATTTCGGTAAATTGAAGCATGAAATGTAACACATCTTTTATTTCATATTCTTGGAAAGCATTTGTCAATGGAATACCTCTGATAATGAATTTTGATAGATTTGTCCATTACGGTATTGACTTTTTCTAAGGTCAATTTTTATGGTTTCGTGCCCGTAACAGGAGAAAATAATTGATTCAGTACATTATATGACTTTATACTGTGAAAAATGGACTTGGCTTTAATAACATTGACCTAGCTGGCGCGTTTCCCTCAGTGTGCTCATCATAATTGTGCCTGTCCATACCTAAGGACACTGGTCTATAATAGGTATCGTCCAGGACGGCCACAGGGTGTCTGGTGTTCATCCTCGTCTGCTTGCCAAGATTTCCTAAAAATTTAAACAAAGTAAAACTGAATAATGAAATTTCAGACTCAGTCCCGAAGTAAAGTATTCTCACTTTTTTAAGGATATTTTTTTATGATTACAACTGTAGCAGAAGTGGACTGGGTCGATCTGTTTGTATAGTGTTCTTAGGGTCCCAGGTTTGAAGTATGCTTAGCAAGGGGATACCTGAAACTGGGTTGTAAATAGTTATGTCTTCGGGGGAAAGATTTAGAAAAAGGAGGGAGGAATGTAGCAGAACTAAGAACTAAGACTGAGTTGATTGTTGGCAACCAGGTAGCTCAATTGGTAGAGCGTCTGTCTCGAGTTATGAGGGTCCCGCGGGTTTGACCCCTGTCTGCATGGCTGTTACATTTTCTCTTTCGCCTGGCTGTTACACAAGAAATGCATGGTAGAAAACTTCCATCAGGTTATATAATTCCTTATGCAGACAACTCATTTCCAGGTTCCAACACAAATAATGAAACAGATAACAGTCAGTCACGTGCACTCCCACAATCATCGCTGGGTGATTGTCAGGATTTCAGGTAAATATGATTATCTACAAATTGTTCTTGAGTACTTGTCATATTGGTTTATACAGATCACAGTATACATATGGTGGTCATTGTTTATCTGTAAACACAGAAATCAGTTGAAACAGTACATGTATGTTATTCAATAATCCAACACAGTAACAACTAGCAGCGATAACGTAGCTTTCTGACGACAAGATATTTTTTTATGGCAGAGGAGGCCGGGTATTAATATTAGTACTAAGTAACAACAGGCACAACATGTATATCAATAATTTCAGAGGGATGGGGAAAGCATTGCTTAGAATTTCCTTTCCCAGTACGTGGTTGTCATGATTTTACCTGGACTACATTAGAATCTAGCATAAATGTGATATAACCCAGCCTCTTTAGATTCATACATATATGTCGATGATTGATTGATTGATTGATGCTGACAACTTGATAATAACTATACCTTATAACAGCATAATTCAATACTGTAATCTTGAGTAAGTCAATGATACATAAACAATTAACGTTAATCGTCAGGAGCAAATATACACTGATACAGACCTTCTCATGACAGACTCAAGAACAAGGCTTGTAAATACAAACCTGTGTTAAAATTTACTGTTACTATCGTAGAGATTTACAAAACTGAAAACATCTCCAACCCATGGGTACACGTGCTTCTTGTCGGATGTAAACACTGTTAATTTAAAAGACTTAATCTGATTGGCTTAGCTAATCTGTTACAATGACCATCTTCCAATCAAATAACGCCTTATTTATCAGAGCAAAAGACAAGGGAAGTAATCGTGTGATGCCTAAACTCTTCCTTCTAGGCAAATGAGTAGGTATTTACACGACTTTCGTAAATAAGTTTGTACAGTCGGGGTTATAAGTGTGTCAACATCGTCAACACATACATTATATGCCAATAGTTACAAGTGACACTGCTAATACATTGTAAATATTATTGACGCTTCAAAATTCTTCCCATGTTATGATGTTAGGTCCAACATTTTGGCAAAAAAGTGGAGTCTGGTGAACATGGCCGGGTGGGCGACACTACACAGATTTCATTCAAGTCGCTGCCAGTGCCAACCTATTCTATAATGTAACTGTTATGCATATTGGAGTCAACTTTGTTCCGACCACCGCCGCTGAGAGTGTCTACACTAACTCGCTGTGTACATTAAACTAAAATTCCACTATTATTTTAAATTTGGTACCACAGGTGCTCGGGTTCTGGAATATATAATTACAGTTATATGTACCTGCCTGCAATCATTTAATAACGTCTAAAATGCTTTCTCTTTATAGTAACTAATCTAATAAGAAGTCTATCCACCCGCATGTAGCTACCCTAATTTTCAGCTTAAATCAGTAAAGCTAAGGAATTTTCATTCATAAAACGAAAGTAAGGGGAAAATCCCACGTTTTTATTATATTATATCAGCAAAAATTACTGCTTTACTGGTGTAACAGGAAAGAGAATAGTGTGCTTCCACCGGGGAGCGAACCCTCGATCTTCAGGTTCCTAGTCGGACGCTCTACCACTGAGCTAAAGGGAAATTCCCCCTAGCTCGAAGCTAGAAGGCAACATTAATCCTATGTACAATTGAACCCTGCCACACTAGGCCTACTCCCCCCTTTTAAAATGTGTTCGCCCTCGAACACCACGACTCATGAGGTTCTAACTCCCTGTCACCACAGGGAGGGCCACGGACACCATTTGTAACAGGAAAGAGAATAGTGTGCTTCCACCGGGGATCGAACCCTCGATCTCCAGGTTCCTAGTCGGACGCTCTACCACTGAGCTAAAGGGAAATTCCCCCTAGCTCGAAGCTAGAAGGCGACCTTAATCCTATGTACAATTGAACCCTGCCACACTGGCAAGCTTTTCCAGTGATGGTTTATGCAATGTCAAGTGAGTAATTGGTTCATCGAGTGGCTGGATGATGTCCTGCCTGCAGTATAGTCATATTTATATGATTTTAAGATATTCAGGGCTGAAATTCAGCCAAAATTCCAATACTCGTGCATGTTGCACAATGGACTGGGTTGATTTTTGCAATCAGGTATAGCTAAATTGGTTAGAGCATCTGTTTGAAAGTTTGGAGGAGCAGTGTTCAATCCTAGTCTGACCATGCATGTATCTTAATTCTCCTGTTATAAAAAGGGTGCCCGAGTCCACAGACTTAGTAGATAGCTAATTTAAGTCCTTGCTTCAAGCATTGTGTGAATGCTTGGCAAAGGAATACCCGAATCTGGGTTGTAAATAAGTGTTGTCTTTAGGGATGAGGACTACAAAAAGGAGAGAGAAATTTAGTAAAACTGGACTGGGTTGCAATTGATTGGTTAAAGCACCTCTAGATCTAGAGTCTAGAGGTCTCTAGTTCAATGCAGGTCCGGCTAGTCTTCACCATCTTTCCTCTCCTGTAACACTTATTATGTCTGTTCACTTGTATACCTGGTAAGTATATTTTTTTGGTTCCATTCAACAACTTTACTTCAAATTGACAAGTTCTACCACGGAATTAGATTATATTTGTTATCTAAGTCCGTGGTTCTACATACTATTAATTTCTTATTATTAGTAAAACCTTGTTATATTGGCACCGTTTGGACAGTGAAATTAAGCATTGGAAAGGACTTTAGCGATATATCAAAAAAGAAAAAGAAATTTGTTAAAAAATAATTGGAAACAATGACCTTGATATAAGCGAGATTGGAAGTTATTAAGCAAAGGGCATTGTATTGAGGTGCACATGTATATGATAATAATCTTACTCTTTTGTTGTTGCAGTATTGTCTTGGTGAGGAGGGATCATCATGGATATTCCATTTCCGAGGCAGATCGGCAGCAAAAGTGCCCATGCCTTGCTCCTACAGCAGCACCTTCATGACCAGATGATGTCACAGTCCGAGTTTTGTGATGTCACTCTGGTGGTGGAGCATGTGGTAGGTCAGATTTTATTAAGTGTCAAGATTAAGTGTGTTTATAGATTACCTCACTGTATATAGGGATGTTAATCTTCTTCTCAACATGACCGCTGAACAGACATTATGTTTCTATCATCTTTATGATAATTTGTTCATTATACACATCATATGCTACAGAATAAATTGATTTCAAACACAACAACCTGTTGTCAGTGTAATGTGACTGGGCGGAATACTATGCTGGGTGCCTGTACACATGTATTATATTGAGCTGGAGGTGGGACTATAAAGTTTGCATCAGATCTGCTCTACGGCAAGGAGGCAAATGCCCCAAGATATTACTTACTTCCAGTACACATACACACATGCACACATACATTACAGACATGGAGTTGGTCCTTGAATTACCCTAGCCGTTAATAGGACATGAAACCCTATAAAACCAAACCAAATGACTAGCGGTGTTCCTATAATCGAAAGTCAATCAATATTGGGGAAAAAGTAAGCACTCAATTACAATATCTAATCATCGAAAAATTGTAAACTGCTGAAATATGCTAAATTTACTTATAACTGCAATGTATCAAAAGTTTTTCTTTGTACTCTTGTTATTACCGGTAGGTAAAGATAGCTGCGTACTGCAGTATTTAATTTTTCTAAACACCACACAATGTATTTACCAAAGTTTTGATATTCTGATTATAATCAATTAATCGTTCATTACAAGTCTTCCAATAAGATGATAGTGTCTCATCCGATTCTCAAAACTACAAATGACAAAAGATCTAGAAGTTACGAGCGTTCCTGCAGGTCAGCAAATTAAAGGAATGGATGTGTTATGAACTACAGCATCATAATTAGCTTGTTGTGTTGTCTGCAAAGCAAATTAGGTAACATTCTGAGATTGCTCTTTCAGTATTAATTGGTCAAAGTAATGATTGTTGAACCTTGGTTGTAAAAAAGTGTTGTCTTCAGGGGCAAATACTTATAAAAAGGAAGGAAGAATGTAGCAGAACTAGACTGGGTTGATCACCAACGACAAGCTTAAGGTAGCTCAATAGGTTCATCTGTTAGTAGTCTTAAAATGGTAGACACTATTCACATTTTGTCTATTATAGCGTCCCTACATCAGGGTTCTAGTTATTTAATTAATGTTTATCAAACATTTATGTCTGTAGGAGATAAAAGCCCACTGGTGTGTGCTGGTGTCCTGTCCATACTTTCAGTCCCTCTACGACAGTGGCCTTGCAGAAAGATTTTCTGGTATGTATGCAGTGTTTATTTTCTGGTACTTTTGGCAATCAGTTTTGTGTATTAAGAAATTTACATTGACCCATATGAGTAGAATATCTGTAAATCTCCCTATAAATATCAGTAAAGTGTGGAGTAATAATACATGGCATGTTGTGTTAAGTTGCTTGTTGTCAAGTTTGTTTAAATAAATAACATTGACCCAATTAAAAGTCATACATTACATGTGAAGTGTGTTTTTCAACACCATTCAATAACAGGGGAGCAATACAGGCCCAGTAGGCCTTTTGTCTATACCATTTACATTGTACCTGTATTTTATTTCATTCTTGCAGGGACAGTCAAGTTACACATTGGAAAGCCCGGCGCCGTCCGCTCCGCTTTAGAGTTCCTGTATCTTGGTAATGTGGAAATCAGCTACGAAAACGTACAAGAACTCCTGGAGGTAGCTGACTATTTCCAGATCATGGAGTTAAAACGAGCATGCCAGGACTACCTCTACTCCGTCAACATCAACTCAGACAATTGTGTACGAATCTGTCTCATGTGTAGTCTCTATGACCTTGACCTTTACACAAGGGCATTTGATTTCTTACGAGGGAATCTACCAGAAGTGATGCAAAAAGAAGACATTTTGTCGCTCACACACGATTCTGTGTTGTCCCTTGTGACCGACCTGTCGTTATGTTATGTGTCTCAGTCAGACTTTTTTCGGTTTATAGTTCGCTGGGTGCAGTTTGAAGAGGAGGTAAGGTTGACCTACTTTGAAGAGTTGTTTTGTGCTTTGAATCTTCTTGGCATTCCAAAAAAGTACCTTGAGGAAGAAGTAGAGCAACATAAATTTGTAAGCGACAGTGAAAAATGTAAAGATGAGGTGCTCAGTGTCAAATCAAAATACAAGGCAGGACTTGTTGAAGAGGATTCAGGAATGAGAGATGTCGTTATCGTGGCAGGGGGTAGTGGTGATGGACTTTACTTCAACAATCTCTTCCATCTATTCCCTTTCTCGGAAAGTATATCTGTTTGTTCTGTGTATGGGTTTATTGTGAACGAAGGACGCTGGATAGAGTTAGCTCCCTTACCAGTGAAAATGAGAAAACCAGTTGTCACCTATGATCCCCTGGGCTACCTGTATGTGTTCAACACTGCTCATTCAAACTACGACTCAGTTTTCATTGTGTACAAATATAACATTGAAGAGAAGACATGGACAAGCTTTCGACTCCAAATACCGGACAGTATTACAAATGTGTTCATCCAGAATATTGTGTCATGTAACAGTCGTCTGTATGCAATTGCATCTGGTAATATGCCTTCAGCACACAAAACCCCACCTGTGGAGGAATGGCAGACAGTCCTCCTAGAAGTCAAGGAAGACACGGAGAGTGTTATCAAGTGCAATCTCTTCCAGGGTAACACCACAAATGCACAGATCACTTCTCTTGGGGTCAATAACCGCCACGTCTGTGTGCTGGTGTGGAAACATGGTGCAAAGGGCAAGAAGAGTCGTCAATATGCAAAATTTGTCATGTACGATGCAGTCAACGAGAAAAAGCTTGACCAATCCAAAGGAGCGTTTTGGGACAGCATACTGATTCCAATAGAAAATGACCTTGTCACCTGTAGGATGGGTAAATACACCGCCAAGAAGTATTCCTTCGGTGAAAAACGATGGAAGGGTGTCAAGGGACAGATAATGTCACAACTACCCGAGGATCCGACCCGCCAGGATTTCTCTTATCACTCCGACGGCGTCAACTTTTATGTATTTGGCGGAAAGGATGCCTCAACCAAGAAACTCTTGGATACCGCTTTCAGGTTCAATTTTGAGAAAAGAAAGTGGACCAAGCTGGAAAATATGCCACAGGCTGTGATGCAGAGTGCCATTTGTCACGTGAAAATGCCGGCAGACCATGTGCGATGCCACATCAGCTGTCCACATTGTGTGTACCACACGCGTAAGAGCCAGGCAGTGTATGACGTTGAATGTTCGTTTGATGAAGGAGACGATGACACAGATTGTGATTATTCATATGATGATGATGAAGAAGACTTCCCTTCAGATCACTGGGAAGACTACTTTGACTATTACGATCCCTATCAGGATCCATATCAGGACTGGTACTGATCAACAAATTCCCCTCGTGTCGCTCGAATGATGACTATTAATATCCATATCAGGACTGGTACTGATCAACAAATTCTCCTCGTGTGGTCGGAATGATGACTATTAATATCCATATCAGGACTGGTACTGATCAACAAATTCCCCTCGTGTCGCTCGAATGATGACTATTGATATCCCCTCACAGGTCACCTGGACAACAGCTTGACAGCTGCTTTAATTCTACTTCCCATGTGATCACCATGACAACTGCTTATTCCACTTCCCCTTGTATAACCATGACAACTGGTTTTAATTAATCCACTTCCCATCATGATCAAATCACCAGGACGACTGCTGAATCTGGTTCCCTTTCCCCTTAGATCACTAAGAAGGCTGTGTTTTTGACCATGTGAATGTGATAGATGAGCTGATCAAAACCACACAATGTAACATATTGCATATAAATTAGGACTATTTCATGGTTTTCTAATGGAGCCCATTTCAAACAAGTCACAAGAAGAAAGGAAATAAGATCTCTAGTCAGTTTTCCGAGAGATGTTGGTTGTCCGGAGGTTTCATATATACTGTTTATACTTAACATGATACTGATCACAAAATACAGCATTACACTGGGATCTTTTGTTATACAGTATACATATGGTATTTACATTGTTTGCCCTCATTTTATGGTTTTTAGCTCACCTGGCCAAAAGGGCCAAGTTAGTTTTTATTTTTATGAATAGCACGGGGCCATCATCTGTCATCTCTGTCCGTCACTCTCAAGGTCACTGTGGTTGATGATTAAAAATCTGCAAACAACTTTTTCTGAATAACCCAAGGGCCCAGGGTAATGCTATCTATCTGGCCAGTAGCTAGCATGCTTGGATAAAGGGTTACCAAGTTTGTTCAAATGAATAACCTTGGCCCCTTTCAAAGTTCCAGAGATGAAATATGTTAAAATCTTGAAACAACTCCTTCTCAATAACTGGAAGGCCAAGGATGGTGATTTTTGGACTTTTGCTTAATTTATATAGCTCATTTTAATAAGGTTGCTTTTGTTTTGCTGGTGTGAGATTAATACCAGGTGAGCTATTCAGGCCCATTGGGCCTCTTGTTTATACAAATTGTTCCACTATTCCAGTTATGTTGTAATCTAGCTACTTGAGTGTTCAAAGTGACTGCGTATTTGAGGTTCCACTGAATTTGTGGTTCCAGTCAATGTAATCTTGAAAATTGCAAAAATATTCATGCTATATGTATACGCTATCAGCTTTTCTGTAAAAGCAAATATATTAAATTGGAGGTTTTCTTAATTTTTGAGAAAAGGAAATTCTTAGAGGCAATTTTACACAGTGAGAAATGTTTGGTGTCACAAAATATGTTTTGATACTCAAAATTGTAAAATTTGTGTTAACATTTAGTCTGCTAGATCAGGATCAAATAGATTCTGTAGCTTATTGTCATAATTGTATTCATTTTGACATGACACAGTTCCTAATGTATATATACTCTGAATTAAATTTGTTTTCATCCAGATCGATTTCAAAACTGTTGAAAATTTCACAGTGCTAGTTTACATGTACCTGTATGTTTATCTTATAAACAAGGATTTTTTTTGTGAATTCTTTTTTATTTGACATCAAGTTGTTCCTTAAAGTCTCTAAAATCCCCCAATAAATCTATTGTCAGTTGTGACCTTGACACTTACCTCGGACTGTTATAAACTGTAGTACTATTTTCTGCAATTATTTTAATGTCTACACAATAGAACAGTTTCGGTGGATTGTAGAATTCAGTTTACATCCAACACACCAAGTGTATTGCTGGTATAAATTTGCCACCTTCTTAGCACCGGTCTACTGTATTTCATGATCCCATGTTCATTTGTTCGTTACAAACTTTTATGCATCACCCTCATTATATTGCCAAACCTCCTTATAATTTCAATTGACCCAGACAAATTGTGGCATTATAAAGAGGGCTTACTGTGTTTGTATCCCTTGGAAAGAAATTTTGTCACATAGATTCAATTTGTCACAAACATAATTTCTGAGTTCCCATCCTGATCCCCTGGCTTTTGTTATAAATTCATTTTGCTTTTCATGTTCTTTGTAGGCACAAAGAACACTTATAATTAGGCATGATTGGAATATAAAATTGATACCTTTAGTTATCAAAATATGATGCATTAAAATATATGTCTTTCAACTCCATGCTTTGTAAATATGGAGAATTTCTTTATTAAATGTTTTTATTTGTTTTTGAAATTTGAAATTTTGAGTGAAGCTAACAAGAAGTCTATTAAAAGGAGAAAGTAAGTTATTTCAGATTAAGTGAAAGCGTGTAATTTTCTCACGTTCTTGTCTGAGGAAATTCAGGGTTGAATGAGAGTTTAACTAGTTGCATTACATTTATAGATTATTAACAGTGTTTTTGTTACCTAAATTTTACAACAGCCTGTTCCTTTATAAATTGGGAAAATACAGCATTATTTGTATTGAATTTGGGAATCTATTCCTCAGTTTTGGGTAATTTTGGGGAAATAAGGCACTTTTTAGCTAGGGGAAACAGCCTGTATTCGGCAGTAAAACTGAGCAACAAAATAAATCACTGTTATTGTTGATAATATTCACAAACTTAAGTCTACAAAAAAAATCAACTCTGAAGAGTCATTTGACCAATAACAAGTATCATTATGTTAGCTTATCAGCTGTATATATTGTTTTGTCTTTTTTTCAAGTGACTATATATAGATGCTTGGTTTTGTGATTCAGTTATTTCTAATACAGGCAAATATGTAATAATTTGTATTTCCCTGCAAAAAAAACCCCTACTATCTACCTACATGTATTTCTACATGTAGTCTAGAAATGAAGATGTTGTGTAGTAAAGTGACCGCGCCCTCTACCAACTCTTCTGTATTTCACATTTGTCTGGTCCATGTGGTTGTGAAACATTATCATTTTAACGAGTTATATACCTTTATCAATACTCAATACTGGTGTAATTTTTCTGTAAAACCCAAATACACATATTTACTAACTGCAGTTGGAATTTGAAGTCAAGATTTATTTTGATGTAATATCCAATATTTATTCATGCAATTAAAATGTATTCAGATAAATATGAAGCAATCAAAATCTTAACAACATGTAAAAGTTGCATCTCTGCAATTTTAAACGAAGATCAAAAATAGTGTTCCTTATGCGTTGCCCAAACTTCAGAAGAAAAGAAGTCTTATTCATGACTAAAAGAACAGTTTGAATCACACCTGTACCCTTTACTTTCACCAGGTATATAAATGGGGGAGGTCATGATCATTAAAGGGAACTAAACAATATCCAATTTGTGATTTTAATGTACTGAACAATAAAGGGGACAAGTGGTTTAATACTATTACAAAATTTAGCATAATAGTGATTCGTGTTTGATCCAAGATCAGCACCATAAGAATGTTTAATAAAAGAATGATAGATTTATGGTGTTGTTTATAGTGTATGTTTTAGCTCACCAGGTACAAGGGACTGGTGATTAGCTGGCCACGCCGTGAAGTACCGTATCTGTTGGTGAATTTCATCTCTGAAAAGACCCACTTCTTAAGGGCTTGACAGATTCTAACCAAATGACGCAGTTAACATCAGAAAGGACAAAGTAATTTGTAGTCGTGAAGGCTGTAACTCCCAGGGGCTAAGGAGGTGAGGTGAGGAGTGGGACCCACGGCTGTAACTGCCAGGGGGCTTGGGAGGTGTGGTGATGAATAGGGGGCCCAAGGCTGTAACTACCACTGGGCTTGGGAGTCCGGGGACCCAAGGCTGTAACTGCCAGGGGGCTTGGGAGTGGGACCCAAGGCTGTAACTGCCAGGGGGCTTGGGAGTGGGACCCAAGGCTGTAACTGCCAGGGGCTTGGGAGTGGGACCCAAGGCTGTAACTGCCAGGGGGCTTGGGAGTGGAGGTGAGGAGTGGGACCCAAGGCTGTAACTCAGTAGGCTTGGGAGTGGAGGTGAGGAGTGGGACCCAAGGCTGTAACTCAGTGGGCTTGGGAGTGGAGGTGAGGAGTGGGACCCAAGGCTGTAACTACCAGGGGGCTTGGGAGTGGGACCGAAGGCTTTAACTGCCAGGGGGCTTGGGGATTGGAGACGAGGAATGGGACCCAAGGCTGCAACTTCCAGGGGGCTTGGCAGTGGAGGTGAGGAGTGGGACCCAAAGCTGTAACTTCCAGGGGGCTTGGGATTGGAGGTGAGGAGTGGGACCCAAAGCTGTAACTGCCAGGGGGCTTGGGAGTGGAGGTGAGGATTGGGATCCAAGGCTGTAACTTCCAGGGGGCTTGGGAGTGGAGGTGAGGAGTGGGACCCAAAGCTGTAACTTCCAGGGGGCTTGGGAGTGGGACCCAAGGCCGTAACTGCCAGGGGGTTTCGGAGTTGAGGATTTATAAGAGAGTAAAAGATTCCATATAATAGAAGACACAAACAAATTCTCATCATTGTATTATGTATATAATTTTATTCTCACAGTAAAATAGCACTATCAGTGGTCAAGGATATATATAATAATATATACAGTGTTATGGTGTGTATGCCGACCAACTGATGCCTTTATCACACGGTGAGTCATATACACACACGCAAGGGTTCCCCTAAACCATCCACACATATGTAGAAATGTCGTAGAGTTATCGCTTAACAATCCACCATTAATGATGAACCTGCTCCGAGCTAAATTTAATGAGCTCAAGTTTGAATGTTAATTGTAATAGAAATTAAGCTTACAATGTAAGGCAAACTCAAAATGTTGGAGACACTGAACTGAGGCAAGTAAAAGTTGAAAAAAAGTTATCAGAAACTAAAGAGTTTGAACCCTATAGCTAGCCCATCAGTTCCCACTTTAAAAGAGGTAGCCGACCATAGCCTTATAGCCTTCAGTCAGAATTTATAAAATGAGCTATGTGGTATAGACGGCTAAAGACTATACTGTGCCATTCCATCTTGTAAAATGGACCAGATCACAGAGAACGATACATTTATTGTGGTCCTAGCCTTTACTACACACTATAAGTTAACACTTAAAAAATAGCCAACATCATAATACAGTTCCTTTTAGGTAATATGACATCATCATGGAAACATACAACTTAATGATGTCACAATATCAAATCATTTTTTTCCCATTGGTTATAATTTCTATTAGCAGCATTTACATAATTTGTATCAAGTCAAAAGAAATTGATTCAGGATCTCCCCTATGGTGTTTCCTAGTCTGTATTTTGTGTAGAGGTTTCTTAAAAGTGTACAACCCTGATATAAACATACAATGTACCACACTTAATTTTACAACTGATTAATATAAATATTTCTTCAAATAATTTGCATAAAACAATTTGTATAAATCACAATTGTCTCTTCCAAGTAAGGTATACATATATACACGTCTTAATCATGTACATGTACACAAGATGTTTGTCTACTTTTCAATTTTATTGGTGAAAACCATTCCCAGTCGGCTGCGAGGTCTTAACCCTTTCACCACTGTAGACCATAATAGACTCGAGCTCATCCATAGCAATGCATGGTCGAGTCTACTAAAGTTACACAGGGGTGAAAGGGTAAAGAGAATTTGAAAATACTTTGAATTCAGGTGTGGTGGTAAGCACTGCTTCTACTCGCAGAATCGAGGAATTATCAGTTCTGTTTTGGACCTCTACACGGGTCTTTAAATACATGTAATTACATAAATCTTGTTTAAAGACCTTGGTGAAAGGATTGGAGCTCGAGGTCAATGACAACTTTTCTATGTAACAGCTGTACTGAATTAAATGTAATATCAACAAAATTGATTAAATTCAACCTTTACCTATTCCTAGTAGAAACATGTTACTACATGTATAATTATACAGAACAGCAATGATCTAACATTGCATTTATAAAAATTAATAAAAAAAAATGTTTTAAATGACTACACACCCAAGGTCACGAGAACTCTTGTGATAACTTGAATGAATCCATTACAACATTTTAAATTCTTTTCTTTTCATTTTCCAATAAATATTTGTATGTGTCTTGCTAAGAATCAATTCCAAAGTTTCTGATAGAAGCATTTGGTGAGGTTTGCCATCACCCATAGTTAAAATTCTAGTTAAAATTCTAGTAGTAATGTTGGAGATTGGAAAGTTATTTAGTTATTTATCAGGATATTTCAGCTGTCTTATAATGATCAGTGCATGACAGAAATGTTCTCATATTTATGCAATGCATTCTGGTATGGTTTGTGAAAAGATTCATGTGTCACAACCAAAAAGTGTTTATATGTGACGTTTCGATGAATAGTACGGTATGATCAGTAAAGCAAATGTACGCAAATGTGTAAATTATGTACGAGTTGTCCACAAATCTAGATTGATTCGACTACTCTGTAAGCGTATGTACAATTAGTTGTTAGATATGTACCAAAATAACTTTATTCAGCTATGCTTTGTTTAATACTTGGTCATAGATGTGCGAGAGTCTACAAGTCCCCTCATCTCGATTTGCGTACATACGCTTTACTGGATATTTGTCTAATGAAGGTTACAGAGTACATACCGTACTAGTTATCGAAACGTCAGATAAAAACACTTTTTGGTTGTGCTACATGAGTCTTTTCACAATTTATACTTACCAACCTTAAGAAATGTTTAGAAATATTCTGGTATGGAGATAAAATGCACTGCATAATGACACCTCCATTACATTGATACATCAAGATGGCATCCAAACAATTTAACATTTTAAAATTAGCAGTTGATTAACATTACTGGTTAGTCCAAATCTTTATCATTAAAGACATTTCATGGTTCTCTTATAAATGCAGAACTCTTTCTGAAAGAAGATGCATATCGTCAGAGTAAGGTAGCATACAGCCTTAAATTGCAATCAAGCTTTGACTAACTATACAGTTACTCAAGGTTTTAGTGTAGAACATCCCTAATTTCTGTGATAGACATAGACAAATTTCATTCACATTAATTAGGCCAAGCAAAAATAAAAGTTGTGGTTTTGCTTTTGGCTCTCCAAAATATTTAAACCAAGGTTTTCATTGAGAAAAAATCTCAGACAGTGAAAACACAATTTTTGTTTTGGCCTTATTTTATTATTATCATCATTCATTTGAATACAACATTTAAACACAACTTAACAGCCCCATAAAATGAAAGTCTTCTAAGATCAGCATCATTCATCCCAGGACAATAGGTCATATATACACAATTTTCCCTTAACTTTGATATTACTTTCTTTGACTCAATGCATTTGTAATTATTTAAATTAAGTATTAAATTGTATCACAGGTGCTTGAATTAATTGACCCATCCTCCTAAAAATTCTCTGACTAGAGCAAGGCTACTACTAATACCACAGGATAAAGTAGAAGGCTTGCCTTGCTCAACTCTGTATTATTTTTAAGGGGAGGAGCCAAATTTTTCAAGTATCTGTGCATTGTACTGTTGAAGAATATAGATTTCTACTTTAAACAGTACTGTATCATAAAACGATTTTAAAATTTCAGATTGATAAATAACTGAAAACCTACCGTTGTAAGTGTATATATATCCTAATACATACACCACTTGTAAATTGTTGGTACCGTATGGGTGAAGCGCAGCTATAGGCACACAAAAAAGTTCACTTTAATATCTCCATAAAATTTATGACTATCATAGTCAATCTGGGTTTTTCCTGTCTATATCTTTTGAGCCACAAACTTTGCAATGATACGTATACTTGTCCCAATAAACATTTTCCCCCAGTTAGAAAGAAAAAAATATCAGCAGATAAATATGTTTATAATAAAACATACATGTAGAATCGATAGAATGCGAGTCCTATTTTAATCAACACTGAAACTCAAATCTACAAAAAAAAACAGAAGAACACCATTATCTTATATGCTTTACAGCATACACGTACAATCATGGAATGTGTGAAATGCCCCAAGATATAAAACAATGAAAAGAAAAAAAAATACAGAATATTACAAATAAATCACAACAAAGTTTGAAGACATAATAGAGGTCAAAGACAATAAATATACAGGTGCAGGAAACTCTGGCTTCATCTTCGCTATTGTTATAAATTTGTGTAAAAGATCTCTCCGTTCATTTCAGCATCTCGGAACTATCTCCCCTTATCTTGTTTCCGGAATTGTGTGGGTCTGTTCATTTGCAGATTTACCGATACAAATGACTGATTTTACAGTTAGTTGGTCTGCCATATGAACATGACTCAAACATACCATCATGCTATGATAACATGTACTTTTCCACTATTACGACAAAGACCATGAAGTAAATACATGTATATCGCAAACAATTTATATATGGTTTTATTTATTGTTTCAATTTACTTTTATTTATTATTCAATACTGACTTTCTTAGCCTAATTAGGATATTTTTAGTTTAGTTTCAACACTCATAGTTTAGTTCATCTGACTTGTTTAATCTGAGCCCAGTTTGACTTGTTGAGTCCTTTTTTTTAATTGTTTAATCTGAGCCCAGTTTGACTTGTTGAGTCCTTTTTTTTAATTGTTCAGTTGAGTCCAGGTTGGACTTGTTTTACATGTAATTGAGTCCAAGTTGGACTTGTGTTAATTGAGTCCAGGTTGGACTTGTTTTAACTGAGTCCAGGTTGGACTTGTTTTAACTGAGTCCAGGTTGGACTTGTTTTAATTGAGTCCAGGTTGGACTTGTTTTAATTGAGTCCAGGTTGGACTTGTGTTAATTGAGTCCAGGTTGGACTTGTTTTAATTGAGTCCAGATTGGACTTGACCTAGAGGAATTCAGTTAGAAGTTTTAAGTTGAATCTTAGATTTACTTCATTTAGTGGTCTTATTTAGTTGAATCTATGGTACTGACTCGTCTTAGTCATTTTTTTTTTTTTTTTAGAAGAGTCTAGTTTTTAGTGTATTAGCTGAATCTAGTACAGACTTGTCTCAGTTGTTTAATTTTAACATTTTTAGTTGCATCCAGTGTTTTCCTAAGCGGAGTCTGATTTGTACTTTTTTACTTGTTTAAGTTACAGGTAGATCATGATAAATGCTTGTATAAGCCTAGTGTCATATTGGGTTATTGTCGAGGAGAGAATGTGTTCCACAGAAAAAAATCATTATACAAACTTAGTGACTGAATCATTACAATACAGGATTGTTTAAATTATATAAAGCACAGTCAGAGTTGTGTAATATCTTCTCAAAATTTTCTTCTCAGTCGTATATACAGGCCATAAAGAGCTACATGTACCACAATTATGGGTATGTGATTTAACAATGTGAAAAATTGGCTTTTCTAGCTACTTATTCAAGGAAATATTTTCTTTATAAGTGGGGTACTCTATATGGAGTAGTTATAGAGTTAAGGTCTTTATAGACAGTCTTTTTTGTAAAATATTAATTTTCCCTGCACTTGTATTTCTGTACTTTTGACAGGTGACAACAAAAATATCACATAAAAGTTAAATGAATTATCCACTTCAACCAAACATGTTTTTGTGTTATGAAAACAAACACAATTTGATATACAGAACAAATTCAATAAGAAACGGCTGTATCTCGTATATATGTACTTATAAAAACTACCGACCTTTAACATTTAATACTGTCCCGCTCAATAAAGCAAAGAATAGAAAATCTAGTCTTCTGTCTAAAAAATATATAAATATTCCTAAACAAACAGATGCAAAGAGCATGCAAACAGATAAAACGTGTTCTCCTTGGCATGGTCGTCCCTACTTCCCTTAGACTATCAACAAGCCTACACACCTAAACATAAACTCATCTTGACTACTGTAATTCCTGGAAAAACTGAAATTATATTCAGATATACATAATAGATTCTTTTTTTCTCAATAGGTTTTCCCTGTGTACTCCGGTTATCTCCTACATCAGACCCACCATGTACTTCCATCTAGGCCAACAAGAGAAATTGATATAAGAAAAAAAATAAAGTAAAATTTTCAATTTTTTTAGAATCAATCATAATTATGAAAGTATGGCGAAAAGGAAAATTCTTCAACCAAGGGTAGAATTTCCATATTCCCCTACCTATATGATGAGTGTAAACAAAGAGTAGATTTTCTATATGGTACTCTAGATTTATTTATTGTATCTTTTGTTTTATCAAATTAATAGGTTTTTATCAAAATACAGGGTTTGATGTAGGAGGAAAACAGTCAGTTATGACTTAAATAGATACAAAGTCTAAACATGGTTGAAAAATCTCCATATCCTGACAAATTACATAAAAAACTGCATTTGCAAGTAAGGGAAAACATGTTGAATAAACAACAACACAGTCTATATAGACCGTGAGTCTTCTATATAAATCATTAAACTAACAACAAATAAACTTCTAGTTCACCGGCCATAGACGACCGTGAGGTATGGAGCTTTAATTTTGACAGCACTGGATTAAACTTCCAGCATCTGGACCAACTTAAACTATATTAAGAAATCTTAAGAGATGGCTTAATTATCATATCCCTGTAGATAAAGTATCTTGGGGCAGGCTTTGTTGAAATTTTAAATTACTTTACTTAATGTTATATGATATATACGCAAGATAAAAAAATTGAACAACGAGTAGTTTGACAGATACTTTAAAGACTTTGTTAGCTATTTTGAAAAAAAACCTGAATTGATACCGTTCATAGCAATAAAACAACCACCAGTATGGAAGGAAACATATTAACTGTAGCTGAATTCAGCGACTCAAGAAATTTCTGAATAGAAACAGGTTTGTATAAAACCAGGAAAAAATTGTGTAGACACATGTCTCATCAGTAGAATATCCAATTTGACTGTAAATTTCTCTCAAAGCATACAACCCACTACATGTACAACTACAACTATTATGTTAAAAACAGTTTTAAAAATGCCTTGAGTCTTGACTATAACAACTTAAGTGACCAGCTTTAAAATTAAGAATTAAATGCTACAATTTAATCAATACATTATGGAATAACTAATAATATAAGAGCCCTATAAATCTTACAAACTTGCATACATGAGAGAATATTAAAGACCTTCAATCAGCTTCACTAGAATAATAGTTACATTACAATCTAATTTTCAAGCAGTCTAATGATTGGATGTCCAAAAAACCTTTTATGACAAACAAAAGTATATATATATACAAACCATACATTATTTTATGCAGGGGGAAATTTTGTATTAGAGTTATCTCCCTTACACTGTCTGACACCAAGCTGTAAGTCGCTGCATTGATACAGGGTGTAGCTATTTAAGACAAACTCGTTTGTTTATGGATACAGAATGGAACGAACAAATGATGTTGTTTTCTGGTGAGTCTTGAATCAA
>JAUMHH010149764.1:0-19695 GCA_032359455.1 Chlamys rubida | reverse complement strand
AGAAGATCGGCTTGTTACTGGTTCGTAGTCTGATTGTAAACGTCTTCAGAAGATCGGCTTGTTACGGGTTCGTAGTCTGATTGTAAACGTCTTCAGAAGATCGGCTTGTTACTGGTTCGTAGTCTGATTGTAAACGTCTTCAGAAGATCGGCTTGTTACGGGTTCGTAGTCATTGTAAACGTTTTCAGAAGATCGGCTTGTTACGGGTTCGTAGTCCGATTGTAAACGTTTTCAGAAGATCGGCTTGTTACGGGTTCGTAGTCATTGTAAACGTTTTCAGAAGATCGGCTTGTTACTGGTTCGTAGTCTGATTGTAATTTAGAAGATCGGCTTGTTACGGTGTCTCTTTCGTGCCCTATGTTCGTTCGAGAGCTTTCTTTGAGTGATTTTAGTACAGGATATGGTTAATTAGCATCGAAAATAAACATTTCTCAATATGCACACATATTATAAACATTACGTTTACCTTTATTGCTTTGCGTCTGTAGTACGTCCGTTGTCCATGTTCAATGTTGTAATAATGAAGAGTGTGGCCCGCTTTGGGCAGAGAGGGCTGGATCACCAGTGAAAATGGTGGGATCTAGAACATATTGACCTATATTATTATGTAGTCATAGACAAGATTTCAGTATTGTATGAACGAGTATTGCCACTTCAGTGCAACTTAGAAACAATTTCGCCTGCCTCCCTTTTCATCCTGTTTAATCTTTGTAGCGATTTTAATGAAACTTCGCATACATTTTACCTGTCAAATTCGCTTGTGTAATATGTTAGCGCCATGCTGTTTTCATTCATATCATTGATTAAATATTTATATTTTAAATTGGTTGGGTTTTAATCTTATCATATAAGAATGAGATATATATTTATTATTTCAATAATCAATATATTGCATTTACGCGAGCATGCATATTTTCTTATAAGCTTATTGTTAAATCAGAGTTGGTGTATATAAGATTTTTTTTTATTGTTGTCAAGGGTACCTTTAACTTAACTGCCAATCAAGGAACATAACAAGCAATAATTATTCAAGATGGCACATGCTTTTCTATTTACAAATTCTCAAGTATTATGCTTGATTTAATCAAATCAGGATTGTCAAGATGACCAGCATTGTTTTTAGAGTTGAAATGCAGTTTTTGTTAGCATTGTAGTTTCTCAACATAGCTATTGTAATTGCGTCTTTGTGAAAGCATGTTTCGACTCAAGTTGTTCAATTCAAATTTTCCCAATCAATGAAAAGCTTGCACAACAAGAGGAAGAGCTCCGATTAGAAGAGGAAAAATTCTACGAAGCGAAGAGGGAGGCAGCTAGATCAGCTAAATTACAAAGGGCTAAAGAAACAGCAGCACGGAATAAAAACTCCAACCGGAAATCCAAGTCCTGGCTAGGAGACGACGAGGGGGAGTGGGAAGTGTATGTTTAAACGCCAATAATTGTAAAAATTTGCTTGAATGAAAATAAAAGATGTTACTTGATAGTTTTGGAGAGGAAAACATTATAATACTGATTTATAAGAATTTGTTGGTATATAAGTGCAGTAATATATAGGCCAACAAAACCATAAGTGATGCAACTTTTCACATATTTTATTTATATAGAACACATTTCGAAAGGAATGACGTTAAAAGGAGAAGTAAAAATGACATCTGAATGATAAGACTTAAAACATATTTTGGCAAATGAATACTTTCGTGGTTATTCGTGAAAAAACATCGCGGAAATATTATTAATATTTCTTTACTATTCATTATATGTTGTTCATTCGTGAATTTAAGTCCCTCAGTAAAAAAGTAATCCAGGATTTTGACTATTTTTGGTATATCTTTTGTCAGTGTATTTGCAAAACTATGTAATATCTTTATTTCAGTGCTGGGGGAGAAGATGATTTTGAAATGTTTTTAGCTAGCGTAAAGGCCAGATCTTATAAAGCAACAGCACATTTACGACAAGGTAAAGTTTCAAAAACACAATTTTGTGATAATGATAAATGAAAATGAACAATGATGATCTAGATCTTAATCATACATAACCGCACATCTTTTGTCTTTTCTCCTTTTTTTCTTCAAATTGTGATCTTTTTGTTTGTTTGTTTGCTTTTAATTTGACTCCAAAGCTTGCTTTTTTTTTAAACTTAAAACATTACGAACATATTTCGGCATACAACTTTACCACAGCAAATCAGTTAGGTTTTGCAGCCAGAAACAATATTGGTTAATCCAAGAGGCAACCGTATTGAATAAATGTACCATATGTGTTTGCTTTCAAACGCACCACTCTGTCCAATATTTCTAATTCACATACAATTTATGCTATATCGGCATTGCTGAATCCAAAACACCAGTGCAGAATTAAATTGGAAACTCGCTCTTGTTATATTGAGCATGAAAACAAAAGTAAACGCCATGACTGAGTGAAGACATACATAATGCGCAATTGTATTATGGTGGCCGTGTGTACATTTAAGAAAGCATTTTGCATAGGAAGCATTATAATATGTAATATGTCTTTCAATAGGTTCAGGCGACGGCCAAAGCTCCAATAGTTCCGGGACAACACAGACGAGAGATCGTTCTCACACAGAGGGTTCCTCTCTTGATCTCGAGTGGGAACACGAAGAAGGTTCGTTAACCTCAGTGACGTCCGTTATATTGTGATCGATAAATATTAAATACAGCTTAGAATTTCCTTTCCAGTTCATGAATGCCTTCACAATTCAAATGAAAACTTGCCTTATATATTCTTATAAACGTATTACAGTATATTTATTTTGTGATATTGATATGGAGTTATGAAAGAAAATAATGTGCAGTGTGATATATTAGTAATAGTTTTTAATTGATTGAGGATTGTTCTGTAAACACCTAAGCAGAATGCGCCATTACGTATACTGTCGCAATGTATTTTCTAAAAGCATTGTTTCTACATATGATTAATTACAAATCGATAACGAGAACAAACTGTTGTATATGGATACTCTGAAAAAGTATGTAGGCCCAGTAACGTTGTAAATATTCATCAGAGGTAGCCATCATATTACCGTGTGCCAATATATTAACGACACTATATCACGAGGGTGTTCAATTGTCGGTTAAATGAAGTTATTATGTATTGGAGTAACTTTCATGGTTTATTGATATTGATTAAACCAGCATAAGGGTTTTAAATTAAAATTAATTATTAACCGAAAACGAAATTCGATCAAATTTTTGTTTACCTCTTTAATTTGGCTAGCTTTCTATCCGTATATTAAATTTCTGAAAAATAAAACCGGTTCAAATGATAACTTTGGATTTTTTATCTAGAGGGACAGCCCATGTTTCAGTCTTTAAAAATAAAACTGAATGGAACGACATTCAAACGTTCTTACCGTAAAGAATGACATAACAGTTTTTTATGATTAATTAATCAAATTGTATTTGAAGCATAGATAAAAGATTTATTTACCTTAATAATTTTAACAGGTGTGGTACCTCAAAAGAAAACAAGGTCATCAACGGAAGAAAATTTAGTGACTGCATTTGTTCATAAAAGCAGAGACAGTCCTGTGAATTCTACAGATCTGGAATGGGACAATGACTTTGTCACGGCAGAAAGCACGGAAGATACGGAGCACCTGTTGGCAGCGGAAAGGAAAATTCAAGAGTTTTCATCACGGTGACGTTAACCTATCTCCGTACAAAGCATTCTGTGAATAAATGTGTTGTTTGTGGACAAAGGTCAGGAAATGAGGGGGTATTTAATTAGGCTTGTCAATTGACGAGTCTCGTGCGTTCCCTTAAAACAGTTATGTTTCGGCACATATTTGGTCCAGTATGAACAAAATCAAAACTGACTAATTGCTATTTTAAAGAAATAATTACGGAAATATATTAGCACAGTGATTAATTACCATATTGAGTTATAATTATTAAAACATCTTGAGAAAAAGAAATACTGTTTAAGTGGACATTTTTGCGTGTGAAAAATGTTGGCGTTGTGACTCTTTAAACTATTTGTGGTAAGGAGATTTTAGCGTTGGCGATGGTTCTGAATCTAAATATCCTTTATATTTGTAATCCCATAATTTGTTTTCGCGTGTGGTCATTTTCTTGCTAATTTACTCGCTTTTTTTTTCACACCGCGAAAATTTCCACTTTTAACAGTATATAGTAAAACCTTGTTATTCTGCCACGTTTATTCCAGAGAAGTTCTGATTTTGTAAAAGGGTTTGGTGATAAAACGAGTAAAAGGGACACTGCCATATGATGGCAGTAAGTGAGATGGCAAATGGAGCGAGGGGCATTATATCAAGGTTTACTGCAACATATTTGAAGCAATACAACGATAACAGTAGCGTTGAAGATGGACAATTTAAAATTAGAAGTCATAAGAAGGGAATTGTGCATTAACATTTTGATATTGAACGTTGTATAACAGTATATATATATATATATACTATCATTCACATTTAAAGGAACTCTATTGGATCAAGGAAAAGATTTTCGGCATATGCATAATTTGTTGAACAGGTGAATGTACATGAGACCCCTTTCCTGTAATAGGGGAAACTTATTTGACTGACTTTGGTATAAGCAGGAAATCACCATAATCATGATTATGTAAGGTTTTCTGGTATGGTTTAATTGTAATGTGGACAACGATTATTTGAGTTTGCATTATTTTGCAAATATTTGTACAATGGTATTTCCACGAGTTTGGAAGTGTTGCGAATTTGTACTCTATTAGCTCTAGGAAACGTATCTCATTGTCCGACCGATTCAATTTCTATAAATGTATGTCATCTGCAGTAAAGCTGCTGTACCCAGTCTTCCAAATTTGTGACTAAATGACCTGGGATGACATCCTAAAACAAAAATCGTTTTGCTTCATTTTGCTAGTCTTACGCTCTACCGAACGAGCTAAAAGTATTCTCTTTCGCCGAGTCGTTAGGAAGCAGCTAATATTTAACTAGGTCTAGGATGACATACTCCCCCTCCAGGAAATAACTCGTCCCGAGTTTTCTAGGGATCATAGCGACTCTTATGAAAGTATCGCTGCGTTTTTTTTGTCAATATTTCCCGGGTCTTTACGTGGATGTCGATGCTTTCTAAGTCATTATTTAATGCTTGCACTATGTGTGGGTCGAACCCGGGACTTCTGCCTTACCAGTCTTACGCTCAACCGATTGAACTTAAGAGAAATTCTCCCTAGCCGAGTCGGATAGGAAGTGGCTAGTATTCTACGAAAGTGATATCTAAAGAATTTGTAATAAAAATCGATTAGATAATAATATACGTTTCCTGAAGCTAATACTTGATATACTTGAAAACCAAAGCTGTTAGTACGTGTCGATGAGCTGAAAGTGGGTGTGTCCGTTCATATCCATGACGGTATAAATATGCTCATTTGTTTTGTTTTAATAATGATAAAGTTGGATTTTTCGTTTTTTATTTTTTGTTTATTTTCTTAAATTATATTTTTTAAATGTTAAAAAAAGTTTATTGATATAAAATAGTGCTAATGGGTCATTGTAATTATAGTTAATCCGTGATATGTGATATGCTTGATTGCTTCCATGATTATGGTTAACGTAACTGCTCTGAAAATTGTGAAATTCGCCAAAGACGTTGCCAACATGTATCTCACTGATAGTAATATGTTTATTTTCTAAATGTGCTTCCTTTCTGCACATATTAATTTCCTTTTTTTTTTTTATCGTATGTCGATTATGAATAAATTATACACGTATAACAAGTTGAATGGTCAATTTGAATGTCAAGTTATTCTTATAACGGCTGGCTATAACGGTTTAGCTATATACTCATGATTGAGACACAACTCATGATTGCCACTGAACAAGAAAAGTTGATATACTTAAAACCATGATAAGTTAGAAAAAAAAGTTCTTGAATAAAGATTTATGTCAATAGTGTTAGTTTCATGCAATACCAATATATATATATTCAGATTGCCTATTTTTGTAGATATATGTTACGTTTTTGCACTAGTCTAATGGTGCAGCGAAGAGCACACTTGACTTTCACCAAAGCGATTGGGGTTCGATTCCCCGATCAGACGTGGTGGTATGAAGATAAGGTGTCACTTATCCGACCATGTGACAGTTATCCGGGTACTCCGGTTTCCTCGCTCATTAAGACCTCCTGCGAAAAATCGATTATTTATTTTTTCTTCACTTTATCCAACTGAATAAAGTTTTTGATACAATCTTGTGTCCTTTTGCTCAAATTGCGTAAACTCTTATATCAATCAGATTTTGAAAATAAACATATTTATCGTTCTAGGCAGATAATGCTCAATACAGTTTTAGTAGTGGTCGATAGGATTTGCTTGAACAGCGATTCATAATGGACTAGATTGTGTTTCTCTGAGGAAAAAATATGTGAAAGGGTTGAATATTTTTTATCGTGCTTTGAAAAACTTTGAGTTATCAATGAAAGATAATCATAAAGAAAGTTATATTTTTCATTTTTATTCCATGGAGACAGCAGTCTTTTTGAACCAAGAATTCCAAGAGTAGGGTGCATTCCAGAACCGCGGACCAATTGTTTTATTGTTATAATTATTTGTTATATTAATTCAAATCCATGTTACGTGTACACCGGGTGTAGTATCAAAGTCATGAGTAATGCTCGTGCTCTTTAGTCGAATGATCAATCACAAGCCTACTATCTTAAAGGTATTGTGTCTTGATTCTCGCTATTTCATTACTGCTGCTTGTGAGCTCTTTGCCATTTAAAAACATGAAGATGATGTTCTCTCGTTTCTAATTTTTTTAACATATCATCAAGTTTAAAAGGCCAGCATGACTTTATATGCATCATTTATATATCTCTTTTTCCATTAAACATAAACCAATCAAGTCGATTCATACTACGTTTCATTTATCTATTTAAATTTTGCAGGTTTTTTCTAATATGCCATCTTAACCTCGCGGCTGTAGTCCCAGAATTCTCCGGCCTGATAGCCTGCCGGAAGCATTGAAATGAAACAAAAAGCTGTAAATTTAATTCGATTTGTAAACAGGATATTTCTGTTCGTTCATCAAATTTACAAATTAGATATTAGTTTCAGTTTCGACAGGTGAATATTTCACACAAAGAAATACAAAGACATTGCTTTACTGTAAGTTTGTTTGATTGTTTGTTTGTGGTTTAACATCCTCGCAACAGCCAGAGGACGGGTGCCTTGAGACACCACCTAAAACAAAAAGTAAACGTAAGAAAGAAGACAGCAAAGAAGATAGAAAACGAAACAGATGCTTCATTGGGGAAGTTTGGGAAGTAAAGCAATTTAGATCTCTTCCATTTCCCCTTCGTAGAAGATACGAAAAAAAATCCTCGATTACGCAGGGCGGGGGCATATAAGGTGTCGTCTTTTACTATACACATACAGTGGGATACAGAAGGTCTATTATTGGTTTCCTCGAAACAGAAGTACTACCATCGTATTTTAAATTAACGATAATTGGTACTGAAATACACTAACTATTGCCCCTTTGTTTTCATCATTTTCCATGCCGAAATATTCTCAGTATCGATTTTAAACTCTGCAAAGAGTGCAGATAATTTTATGAAGAAATATTTCCGGGTGATGATCACCTGTCGAAATTTTGTTTTAGCTCGTGTATGATGAAGTAGATAAACTATTATTTTTTTCTCAGAAACTCAACCGCTCGGTAATTTCACAAGCAAATGCATTTAAGTTCGCCGACTTCAAGTTAGTTGTAGTTTAAGCTGGCTGAGTATGTACGTTTTATAAAGTAACCTATATAATAAAGGAATGTTCAGTTGTGGGGTAATATCACTATATTCGCTAATCGTTTTATTTTTTATTTCTCTTTTTCCTAGATTGAGCTTATAGTCTTTTAAGGCCAAAAACATGAAAACAAATTTTGAGGTTTTCGCGCTTAAGCAGTAAAACCACTCTGGCTTTATTTGTGTGATAGGTGAAAAATGATATGCATGTAACACGATATACGTCATGAAATCTGCCTTAAAGTCTGAATGATGATATTAATGTATGTTGGGGTGATGTTCATGGATATATGTGTATGCATTATTTATGGAATAAAAGGTGTTTAACAATATACTGAAACATTGTATTAATTATATGTGTACCGGAAGTTCAACAACCAGGAAACTCGTTTTTAATTAACATCCTGAATTCTTGTGATAATTTGTGCCAGATGGTTTTACAACCATTGCACATGGATGTTGACAATTTCATAAAACAAGGGAGTTCTTTTTATAGAACTTATAAATTATAGAGGATTTGTTATAGCGTAGTAGTATAGTACTATGTGCTTTTGTTCACCCAGTATTATGCGTAAACGATATTCCAAGACGGGGTGAGTGTGTTTGACTGCGCTGACACATCGTATTTATCGGATGGAGGATGGGGGTGTTTACATTTAAGTTGCGAGAAAAGAATGTCTATGGGTATATGTGTGTGTATAATTACACTTTAATACATGCATAGGCATAAACTTAATATCATTACTTGGACTGAAGATTGCTTCATTATCCGGTACTTGAATCTGATTATATCTAGATTTACTGTAGTATTAGCTTACATATGAAAACAAATGTGTACCTATGTATTTTTTTTTACACAAACTAATGTAACTGTCGATGGGGGCCTTATCTAACATATCTGATATAATAGAGGTTTTTGGGGCTTGTTTTTAGCCATATATAAAGTTAATACTGTTACATAAATCAAAAGTTGTTTTTAGATGTCATTTAGCCAAATATTCTTTATACTGATACCACTCAATCTTTGTATGTAAAAATTCTTCAAAAGTGATTGAAACGGTTTGATTTTGTAACAGTGACACACCAGAAGATGTTGCATAACTAGAATTATTCAACTCGTCTGAAAATTTTCAATATAAAAAAAGACAATACGTTTTTAATGAAATATATAATTTAATAAAGCAAGCAGAGAAACATATGCATGAATAAATTAACAATAACTTGTCATTTCCACTTAAGGTATTCCATGTATAATGAAGTCGGCAAACATCGGCTAACATCGGGAATTTTCGTAATGTGGGAATTCCCCCTAATCATGACGTCATTTTCGGTATGAGTTACCGCCCTTTGGGGAAACCACTTTAAAAAAAATGTGTATTATACATGGAATACCTTAAAACATATAAAGTCTTGCACAACAAAAACGTAGGATAGTTTTGTCCTGAAAATGTCCTTGAAACGGTTCGTTATCACAGATGGTTTGATTAACAATAAACAATGTACAGTCCTTCAGTGAATAGTTAGAACAATCGTGAAAAACTTCGTCTTTCGTGTCATCAGTGTTTGTTTCCCAGAATTATGAATCCGTTTGCATCAAACAACTTAGTTCCTCTCCTTGTCACAACACCCAAGTCTGTATGATGAACATCAGTTAATACAAGCCCGTTTATTGAAGAAGATCATAAGATATAACGTGTACATAAAACAATTATGTATATAAAATATATAATAAGTCAAATGTGATTTACGTTTAAAAATAGGTGCTTGGGACAAGGACTTATAAATATGACATTGGTAAGGAATCTGTGTTCTTGGTTTGAAGAAGAAGTTTATCAGACTTAGACTTTTCGTTCGGTAGTTTACACAATACTAGCGCGTCTATGTATTCGTCTGTTTCGTTGGTTTTCTCCTCCTGGCAGTAAATGTTGAAGCCATGTGATCCAACCTGCATATTGTCTTGTGTCGGGACGTCTAAGCAAATGTCATCAAACGCCTGTATTGGTTCGTGGCATTCCTAGATATAAAAAAGAAGATCCATGACATAAACTTTGATCTTATAATAGTAAAAACTGTACATGATACCAAATATAGTAAAACTTTCTCATGCGACAAACTCCAAAAAGAGACCACCTGTTTTAAGGGACCACTTTTTGTTTCAAATCTAGTGGATTTAATAGTGAATTTTACAGGTATTAAGAGACCACCTACATTAAGAGAGCACTATTTGACCTTTCAAAAGGGGGTCTCTTGATACAGGTTTGATTGTATATACGTTGTCGTTTAGAACGATGGATATACAAATGTATGGTCTGGTTAATATAGGCTTTAAGGTGAATTTTTGTTCATACCATACCTGTTTAGTTATGTATTTAGTGACTGCAATATGAACCCTTTAACATCAACCCATTATATGTAGCAACCCTGGTTTGAAAACTCGCATTTGCATCGTAAAATACATTAACCAACTGACTGAAGATATGGATACTATTCAACTGACCTCTTCATCATAGGTATTGCCGAATATGTCTCGGACTGTCCGCATGATATTGGTAGTGTCCAGTTTTGGACGAGGATGTCCACTGCCAGGGGAGTAAACTGCAAAGAAAAAATACCGACAAATTATTTAAGGGTGCGCAATCGGTTGTAAGGTCTTCCTGCAGTCTATTTTACCGAAGCGGATATCATTTCACCAGTCAAACACGTGTTTAACGATTTTGTCACGTTTTATTATACCATTTATCATTAAATAAACAATGGGTTGTTATAGAGAAAAAGAGAAAAAGATAAATCATTTGGGACTGAGAGTGAAAACTTTGTTAGTATTTAAAACATTTTCCCCGTAAGTATCTGAATTTTATTTTATTTACAATGTGATAAAATAAAACAATGTAAAAATCGACACAAAAAAAGAGAGAAAAGAATACCACTTACTTAGGTGAAAGTATTAGTATGAGAATGAAAAAAATATTAGATACGGAAATTTGGTTTTGAATAAATTTGCGTTATTTGCATCACCCATAAATAACCCGTTATTTATATCTCGGCTACTAAAACAATCAATGCATTGCGGTCTGTTTTGAGTGTGTGGTGTCTTAAATATCTGTCTTATAGGTTACAATCACATACAATTTAGACATTTATGTTAAGACGGAAGGGACAGAGATACCCATGTGACAGGTCAGATGTGTAGATATAGTTTCACGACAGCTATAGAACAAAACGACAAGACAATACCGAAGTGTTAATAACTCCAAATCAATAAAGCTAGGGCAAAATCTGAACAAAGGAAAAAAACAAACATTGAGACCCTTGTAAAAGTACGGAGGAATAAGATTATGTGTTCCCGAAGTGTAAGCGTAAATAACGTTGTACTGTGTAGCGCTTTATTTCTCATGATCGCGTGAAGCCAAGAACAGGGAAGCTATCCGCTGCACTACTGGACATGACACTTATGTAAATAATCTTGCTGTACAATACTGGAACTAATTTTAAGAATATTTTTTCAAATCACTTAACATGTTCCTTAACTTAAATTTGCCACTCTGTGAAGGAAGAGGAAATGACTTAAAACCAACAGGAAAATAATAGTACAATTCCTTTATTATGCAGACAAGTGATGTTACCCTCTATTAAATAGAAGTTACGCATGTTCTGTTGTGTTTTGCAATAATTTAATGACGACTTTGATGAAGCTCTTTTTGTTATCCGAGTCGAAATCCAGTACCAGTACTTCTATAAGAAATGTATACGTTTAAAGAAGGTAAAGGTTTAAAGTCTGGCTAATGAAAAATCTATTGACTATCATTTTCACGTCTCTGTCCTGTCAAATTATTTAGTCAACTTGTTATTTTCGCGATGTTTTGATCAAACGAATTTAACGCAACATTTAAATTTAGATAAAGTTTATAAACACACATTAGCTAATTCAATATCAGCGGATTTGTTATTTCCAACATGGAAATATCTTTGTGCCAAATGAAAGGTCTAAAAATAAATATTGCTTGCTGTTTTTGTTATGGGGTAATTCTGCTTTCAATACAATCTTAACAGTGAAATGAAATAATATAAAATTGTTCACTTACTGCTTCTTCTATCATTTTGTCTCGCATCGGCGTTTGTACTTCTGAAGACGAAGTTTCTAAGTCCACTCATGTACTTATTCAAAACATCCAGTAAGCCGTACGTGTCGGGGAGTTTGTCTAGGTCCGATCTTACTGTTGTAATACTCGAATTCAAAATCGCAGAAAACATCGTCATCAAAATAAGCATGATAAATATAACATAAGTGAAGAAATAAAAATTTGCAAAGTTTGGAGCAGCCCGTGTCATTGCGTCCAGTTTGTTTTTCCCTATGAGGGAATTGCTTAGGCTTCCCAGTGTAGTAAAGATACTTCTGTATTCGTAGAGATTTGTTCCAAATAACAAATAGCCAAGTATCACCCATCCAAAGAATCCTATTCCAAAAATAATCGCGAAACCACTCAGGTCGGATGAGGCATTGGATATAACGCTTGCCAGCTGTGTCATTCTTTTGTTGTATCCCATCATGCGAAGCAGTCGTATCGTTGAAACGAAGACAATGAAGCCGATTATCACATTGAAAGATACGTCATATATTACAACATGCTGAAAGTTGATGAATGCATCTTTATTTTCGTAGTAAATATCCATGGATTGAGATGCATAAACGAAGCGGAGACACCATAAAATCACACCAAGGTAACTCAGGATCACACAAGAGAGGTCGGTGACATTCCATAAATTCTTAAAAAAACGAAGCCGTTGTGCAATGATTTTCTTCACTACCTTAACTGTCCCATAGATTAAAACAATTAAGTATATGAAGTAGCACAGGAGGGCATATGCACCCAGCGCTCCCGTATGCTGGTAAGCCCGGAAGGGATAGACATCTACCCATGTCAGGAGGCCACCGTTTTCCGTGAATTCCGTTAGGAAAATCATGTACAGGAACAGGTTAGTATTGGCATTGTAGAGCGTGAACTCTAAGAAAATTGCTCTTGTTGCTCTGTTGATCCACTGGTACTTTACCAACTCCTTTGCTATGTATCTCGAGTTCGCCAGACCATTCTCAAGCTTCAGGACGTAACCCCCTCCTCCATATGTCTCATATTCGCCTGTTATCGGTATGCCCCAAATGTCCTCTGACCGCTGGTACTGCCAGGCATCCTTGGAATACAGGTGAGGACTATTACAGACTGCTGACGACTTGTCGTTCCAACCTACACAGTAAGTCTCTTCGTCTTCCTCATACATGTCATAGTTAGGAATGCAGTCTCTGTTCTCAATAAGTCTGTCGTATGGACATTTACCTGTCAAAGTCATATCATGCATGGTTTAAAAAAATAAAATTAGATGTCTACTTTCATTTTGAAATAAAATATCTTGCACACGTTTAATATTGAATTATGTAATTAAAGAAATCAAGCTATGATACACATGGCTACCTCAATATAAATAAATAGCTTTTTGGTAGTTTGATGTTTAACGAGGAACGTAGTGTGATTTCAAAATAGGACCTAACACCATTTCAGAAAAAAACCCATTCCAATTGTTGCGTATGAAACGGAAAATTTAGCATCACATACCGAAAGAGATTAAGAAATTAAAGAAAGCGAAATCAGAATATTCCGGAATGAGTATAATCTCATGTACCGATTGTGGAACCCGACATATTTTGTATCATTTGTATCTAATTATCATATATCTTAATTTAATGTTATCCATTTTTTTATCAGTAATGTGTGTAACACCTCAAAACATTCTGGGGAGTTATTACTTTTACCGCATTTCTTTTTTTTCTTTCGTCAAATGGTGTCAGGTTGCAACTTGACTGTATATATATAAACGTGAAGCTATGCAGATGTATTTCTTTTTTTTCTGATTTGACATCAAACATGGCGACCGCGGCCTTTGGTTGGTCCAAATTTAGATACAGGCCGAATATGTTCCATCCTATGCGGTATATAAGGGCATCGCAAGCATTTTCTGATTCAACATTAATCGATACTAATTACAAGATCTGAAATAAAACGGTTATACTTTTTAAGTAATAAAATAACATGATGCTAAAATGTTTTAAAACAATTGTAAGTTGGCATTACCGAAAACCAGACACCAGCCCAAAAACGGTGATGTCTGTTCGAGATTAATTAAAATTGCTCATATTTATTTCAGGTTTTAAGGATCTTTGGGCACATTTGTTTGCCTTCACTTTCGAGTTGGTTCATGTTGGCTCTTCTTTTACTTTGGATACATCCAGTAGTTATCTATCAGATCTGAGTTCTGATTTTGTCTTGAAGTTTGACACCATGACATTTTCTCTATTTCAACTACGTCATTAACCCTTTCACCACTGTATACCATAATGGACTCATTCAGATCAATGCATGGTAGAGTCTACTAAAGTTACATGGGGGTGAAAGGGTTAAATGACCATAGCTATTGAAAGGATGATAAACAAAATGTAACCAAACCAACCAATCTACTTCAACTAACCTCTTTTCATCCGGACTTGACGTAGCCTTGGTGGACCAATCCTAGCATTGACAAGATCAGAGAAGAACATTTTATCTCTCACACCGATAGCGTCTCCATTGTACGCTGCTTCGGGAAAGTATTTCTCAAAAAACGTTCCGTTTAACCATTCCATAAAGCTACTGGCGTCATTGATCTGCAAATGAAGATTATAGAAAATAGTAAAACAGAAATTGTTCTTAAGTTTATTTATCATTGATGGCGTATTAAAGGAACAAGTATCTTTGCACAGTTTTAAAACTATGATTCCTACGGATAATTATATTTATTAAAATTGTCAAAACTGTCATTAAATGTTAATAATTTAATCTTGCTTGTAACAAGCATTTTCATTGGCTTAAAAAAATATGTTATCAGCTCATAACGTAAAAAAATGACGTCGCTGTTTGTAACGTCGCTTTTGATTGGCTGATATAGCGGCGTATACATTTCTAAGAGAAAAGAGTCCATCAATAAAAGTGGATTTCCACAGGGATTGTGTATAGTAGATTAAATTATAAGGATTGACTTGAATATATTTTTTATGTTATGGAGCTATAACACAAAAAAGCGGAGTGTACTCTCATCATAAACCGCTTCGTAATATTCAAGTTAATCCTTAAATAATTTCAACATACTTAATGTAATTATCATAGCATGAAAAGCATTTAATTAAGTTGTAAACCGACTAGCTTACCTGGCCATAACCGAACTGACCATAGGAGTCGTTGAGACCGCGGTAAATGTGATCCTTGAGTGCAAATGATCGTTGATCTCGGTTTACATAGCTAATGCTATAGACTATGAAGGCAAATACAACGTAGAAGAGAAGTTCTAAGAATACTGTCAGGGCCCTCTGTTCCTTCATACGTTGGTCCCGTGCTTTCGCAACCGTATCCTCCGCAACATCATCCTGTTCACTCAGCACATCACGGCGGAAAGCTAAACAGACAAAAGTCTACTTATTTTTGAAGATTAATATATCAACGGTTTGGTATATCAACGGGCGTGGCTCCGAGACGAGACGATATGTGAACTGTGTATGCTTATTAAACATTTCTGTAACACAAAAAAAAAAAAACACAAAAAAAAAAAAAAAATATCAACGGTTTGACTTATTTCAAAGACTACTGTTAGATAACTTGCATATACAATATGTCAATCTTTATACCGATGTTTACACTAAAAACATAAATTGATCTTATATTATTATTATGCTTCTAAACGATGTGAACGTTGATCTGCATTAATGTCAATGACACATACAAGTTGATATTGTTCTTGAAAAATTATGATAAATTAAAGTCATATATAGAGATAAAAATCTATTACATGATTTTACTTAAACTGCATTTTTTTTCTTCAAACAAGATCGCCATGTCGGAGGTCCATTCGTACAAACCGGCTATTTACAACAGTGCTTGCATACCCAGTAAGTGATGATCACGTGACAGTCACGAGAGACAACAATAATTCTTCATCAGTAAATCCAGTGTACCTAGTTATTGACATTTTCACGGGAAAGCTGATACACTGACGGTATTGAGCACTCAAAATTGACGAAAAGAGCTATATAAATTTCGGAATGTTTATTTGAAAGTGCTTTTCAGCTTAAAGATAAAGCAGTAATACCCAATGCGGCGATTTTTTGACGCAATATTTTACCTTTATTTCGAAATTGAAAGCACTTTGAATTTACGTGTATATTCATTAGCTCTATTTCAATACCGTCACCGTCATATGTGTGTTATACATGTTGATTTAGGAATATTGGGTGCACGGGGGCAAATCTATTGAGCAAGTGTAAGTATAAATTTGTCAATATTGAAACTCTTCGATGTTAAAACGTCGTCAGTTGTCATAGAAAATATCACGCCCTTAGATGAATAGAAAGCACCTCAACGGTATGTGTCAAAAAGGGACACCATTGCACAAAAGCAAATGTTGAAAATGGCATAAAGGAAGACTTAACTTGCTTAACTGTTATTCGCCTCACACCTGTGACCTTTACAGTGAGTCAAGGTAAAAATATGAAGAAAACAAAATCGATATTATAACTCTTGATCTTTAAGTGTTTTTTGTTGGAAGATTTTATTAGCGTTAACGTGATTATTTTTTGTTTGACGATTTACACTTATTTTACTAATTCGGCCTTAACGTTTTTCATTCGGACAAGCTTGAAATACCTTTTATCAATGTATGCTACAGACGAATACATATAAATAATACATGTCTCTTGTTTTTCAGAAGAAGTTGTTTCATCTATTGTCCATGTTTGACCCCCCCCCCCCCCCTTGTCTTTTGCCTTTTTAGTGCCTATTGATCATTTGATTGGGCCAAGGTAATATGCATTTTAACATACTTCTCAGCATGCTACAATAATAAGATTTTGCTAATTTGGTTTCCATCAGAAGTCGTCTGCACGTTATACACACACTTTGACATTAAAAGAAGTTCAATGTCACTGATTTGTACACACCTGATTGCCCATTGGTCCAGCATGCTTCTAGCCTAACACGTGACTATAGGCCATATTGTTTTTGAGAAGAAGTCGTTAAAATGATTGAACTTATTTGACCCCTGTGACCTTTAATGAAGATCAAGGTCAATAAATGGAAAACCCATTAATCCAAACATGTTATTGGCTAAATAGCATGAACACAGTCTTCTTCGTTAATCAGAAAGGGTGAAAATGTTGACGCCGGACGATGGAAGCCGCGTCACGGCATAATTCCACCTGCCCTTCGCACAGATTAGCTAAAACGCGTATTCTAGGCTTTGAAATAGGACCATCACTTACATAGGAACGTCCTCATCGAGCTCCCAGTGAACGTGCTTGACATCTTCTTGACTTCCTCCATATTGACGTTTGCTGAATGATAGTCGAAGGGTCGTCTGCAAATAATTGAAAAAATTGCGGCAACGAACACAACCTGCAAGGAAATAGAATAAAATAAATATCATGCAACGACAACAAAAAGAACAATAAAATACATTTTCATTTATTTAGTATTATGTATATTTTGCTTACGCTTATTTTATCTACAACCCCCATTTTGAGGAAATGACATGCAATGCAATGTGCCTAATAATACATTTTCAAATAAAATGTCATACAATAAGAATTATAAATGATCATTTCATGCAAGTAAATGTTAAGGCAAATACAGTTATAAAAGCTTAGATTATGTTATATTTACCAGCAGAAACATTTTGAAAATATACTCATTTAGATAGGTAGACATATTGAATGCGTAATTTTCTGTTGTTTGTACTAGTAAATAGACAGAAAATTGGTAATTTTTCAATTTTTTCCTTCCTTTTTTTAATAAACAGATAGCAATTCTTAATTGATGATAATGCTATTATAATTCAAAGCTCCATATCTGATAGTGCGGTCTGAGTAAGTGAGGAAAGTGTTTAATGCTTTTGTGTTGCTAAAATATACGTTTACGAATCTTGCTACACTGTATGTGTCAATCATTCATAGCATGACTAATCAGGTATGGAAGTTTTTTTATCGATATAATATCTAATTTAGCAATTAAAATATATGTATTTTTTCGATAGTCTATTTCTCCATACAACTGATTCATAGTCTTTAAATGGCAAGACGTTGGAGTTATAACGTCAGAACAACTTAGATTTTTTGTCAACTTTAATTTGTTTCGGCAGTTCTCCTGCTCATACTATTTGCATTTTGCAGATTAGTCGTCGTGTTGGTACTACGTCCCCCAGGTGGGACTCAATATTAAGGCATTGGTGTCTTTTACTTGCCTTAAACGTGAGTTCTAGTGGATAATAGTGAGAAATGACATGATATTGTAAGACAAATGCATACTTAACACTTTTGTCACACAATATCAGGTAATTTTATGCAACAAATGAATATCGAAATGCAAATTATCGATCATTTAGGTATTCAGTTTGAAATTAATTCACGAGTAGATGACTAAAATATCGATTGTATTTACCATACACTCAGGTACCTTGCACAAACGCAAACACAGCTTTAAAAAGGACCGTTCAATATATCCTTTTGTTTGTAATTTATTTTTAAAGACATGAAAGTAAAGAGATATAAACATAATTTAATTGACAGTACCTTTAAGGGGTCGACGACCAAAAATGACTCAAAAAATGATAAGACAAATGTAGTCAGCCATGCCTCTGAGGTGGCCTTTCCCCATTCCATGCTGTACAGCAGCAAGAAAAATGCCGACGCAGCTAGGGCGAGAATAACGATCATCCAAGCGATGTAAGGTACAAACGCAGGCAGTGGCAAATGCTCATCTGTGAAAAAGATGTCATCAGAACAACTATCGTCTGTCTTGGATTTGCGTTTTTTGCGTTGCCTCGTTTTGGAATTCGAAAACAACACTGCCACCAGTACGACGGGAACTGTTGTTATGACTATACCCACGATTGAAATATAAAGGGTTTTCAGGGAAAACGTCAAACTTCCAATCGACACTGCATCCGTGCTGTTGGTCTCATTCGGCGAGAAGAACATGGCGTTAGTAATCATGGTGAGAAGCAATAACATCATAATACAAGATACTCTATTTACGCGGGTGAAACTGCTTCTTTCTGGTCGCATAAATGCTGACACCCATAAGTGGTCTTCCGTTAAGCCATGTAGTGCACGCTGGGAGAACAGGACGCCGAATTGCGTGAGGTTATCTTGTCCGCAAACTGGCAGAATCCTGTCAATCATCCCGTCATCGTGGTCATAGGAGAGCCATTTGTTACACAGGAACACATATCTGTCAAAGATTATATTAATTAATTTGTCATGTCTCATGTCATGATCAGGTAAAAAAAAATAGTATTTTTCAGGTACCACGACCGACCCCGATCCTAACAATTTTATCTCACTCGAATCATTTCATTCGAACGCGCCGATTATTTAGTCATGTTACCTGAAACATACATTTTTTCTGGGTTTAATATACATATACATTATACATTGTGATTTGTTAATGCTTGAAGTTCACTTTTTAGGTAATCACCGAATCTTATTCATTTTCATAACCAATTTTCCACTATTTTGTTATTTAAAAATGTATACCCGTAATCAATGCCGACTTTTCAACAGAAATGAAGGACGTGGGTGGGGATTATCAAAAAATATCCAACACATTTTCCCGTTTAAATGAGTAGTTTCTGGACTCACTCTTAATCTGCTATTTATCATTATATGTTAGACCCTGGTTTACTAATCTCGGCTCACTCTAAATCAACTACTTATAACGTTATTCCGTCTTTGCATATTGCAGAGTTATCTTCTCTTGTGAGCAGGTATTGATTGTTACGTCATTGGTTTGGGAGAGTAACGTCATCAATTTTTGAGAAAACGACGTAATTTTCTCACACAAACCAATGACGTAACAATCAATACCTG
>JAUMHH010149753.1:7735-19695 GCA_032359455.1 Chlamys rubida | reverse complement strand
CTTAAATAGGCCTAGCCTGATGTCCAATCCAATTGACATATTTAAAGTCAATAAAATCTGATGAAATGAAATGAATCCCTGAGCAAAGCAGTTGAATGTTGATGACCCCAAACCTCAAAGTCATCTGAGGAAGCGAAATGTTCCACCATATATCCTGCTGCTTGCTGAACAAGTTCCAGAAATACTGTAAACAGGTTTTAAACTGAAAATAACTATATAGTAGTAGAGTATGTATATAAGAGACTAGTGTAAGACAATGTAAATACACATTAATGAAGATGAAAGGAGAGTGTAGTCATAAGACCAAAACAAAAAATTAAATAAGCAAGATAGGCGAATTTAAAAGGATAGCTTGCAAGGCAACCAGACAGCAAATGTGTGTTGTGAGCAATGGGTGATATTATGTCTTCAGTCAACGAAATTATTTTATATACTGGAGTGGTGGGTAAATACTGGGGTATGTCATTAAACGATGTAATTATTGTACCTGCATTCATCTGATGATGATGATGTTGGAAAGAGGATAATGATGATGTGTTGTTGGTGATGATGATGACGATGATGATGTGTTGTCGGTTATGATGGTGATGATGATGATGATGATGATGATGATGATGATGATGATGAAATCAGGTGAAGGATGATGACAAAGTGTTATTTTAAACGTGTGGATGTGAGTTTGAGAGAACGTGCTATTTTTTGTATATGTAAAAGACAAATGAGAAAAATAAAAAATAAATAAACAAAAAATATACTCAGGTATGTATATAGCATGGCATCAAAAGGTGACTGCCTCCAAGGATGTCCTCTAGGTCCATTTCCAGTCTTTATTAGTGGGGCAGATATATAAAATAGGCTGGTAGACTATGTTTTCGGTTCTCAATTTAAATAACAAATTTCACTAATGTAAGCAATACTCTAAAACTATTTTCAAAGACGTATGTAGATGAGACATCTAAGAAAACCAAGAAAAATAGACTTTGAATGTTCAAGTGTGATTTTTTGGTGGATATTTTTAACGGAGTATGGTCATGGTAAGCCAGTTGATTTTTATATTACTGACTTAAAACATACAAAATACATATTAATGGAATGGAATGCTTAGTGTCTCCACAATCATAATTTGAAACATTTTCAAAATCAATCCTGATTGTGTGTACTTATGACATCAAATATTGGGGTACATTTGTACCCCCTAATTTTCAGGGGAAACACTGTTTGCCTTTTCTTTACAAGCTTTAAAATAATTATACCAGTTTCTGAAGTGAATTCACCTGAACATTACAATTAAAAAGTTTGAATAAAATCCATTCGTTGGCAGATCAAGAACGCCACCTTTATAGATGTCTGTATTTGATTCTAAAATATCTCTATTTCATTGAATGGTATCTGATATTTGTCGGACCCCTCTTTGGTTATTTAAAGTCAAGTGTGTTTGCCAGGCAACCCTTCGTTGGGTATTAAGTTTTAAGTTTGTTTGCAAAGCGTTCAGGCCTTCACATTCATCCACATAAAACACCCATTCTCTTTGTCCACGGTGGAAGCCACCGAAATTCACAAATACATAGTGTCTTTGATGATGTTATAGTTGTTAAACACTCCCGTCAAGGTTTAATTGCCCGTCCTTCTTTGTATTCATTTCATTCAATACTGTGTTAACAGTTGAACACATATATTGTGTATATGCATATCATGAAATAACTCGCACATGAATAAATAAAATGTTTGCCAATTTTAAATTATAGTTTCATGTGTAATTATTTTCCACACAAAATGCCTCATCCAATGATCATTCATTACCGCCAAAATTGCTTATTTTAGCTGACTCAAATTCTAGCGTATTACGGAATATTTAAAGTTTAGCACTTTGATGAATGGGCGGGATCACATAAAAATATGTATATGAAACAAGAAACTATATACAGAAACTCAAATCATTGCATTCATAATTTAGCATGTTTACAGGATAATTTGATCAACTATATGGCCGCCTACCCTTCGATATATAACTTAATGTGATTACATTCCCGTTACCAAACTTACACGTTTTTTCCAGGATTCTCCAGCAGAGAAATACTTTTGGCCGTAAATGCAGCATATCCTGGGATGAAATTCCATTGTTTCACCTATACGCACATGAACATCCTTGACTCTATGTTTTGTATTTACTACCATTTAAGTACATAATTTTAACAACACACAGCACCACTTTAGCACAGGAACCGATAACTCATCGGACCATTAGGTTAGGTTTGTTTTGTTTGTGCTCTACGCCGTTTAAACAGCTATGGTCATTTAAGGACGAGCCGGATTTTAGTGGTAGAGGGAAACCGGAGTACCTGGAGAAAACCCTTTGACCTGCGAGAAGTACTGTGCGACTGCCCAACGCAGGCCTCGGACAAGAGACCGAGTGTTAGAGGGCTTGCGAACGTGGACGATCAGACGCCTAAACTACTCGGCCATCGCGGCCCTTCTGACACGTAGAACTAAAACTATTCCTACCTCAAATCTAGCTCAACAGTCCCGAACAAAACTAAGAGAGATTCGTAAATTTAAATCATGCATTATCCATCATCCTTTTAAACCAACACCATGACGTCCTTAGACATCTGTCTTTTCATAAATGCATTCCCTCCCAAAAGATCACACCTGAACAAATACTAGTTCAGATTATCGTCAATAATCTAGAAACATATTAGAAACATAATTATATCGTCCTTCGACTTACATAGCCTCACTAATACATTGACTCCGAAGGGAAAGTACCGAACCACTTGCTATTAAGCATATAGGCAATATTCCACTTCATTCCTAGAAACTTGAAGAGTTTTCGTAGTGCTGACACTAATAATTGTCTAGTTTTTACTCATGAAAATACATTAATGATATAGAAAATTGAAATATTCAAAATGTGTTTTTTTACCAACAGAGTGTGCGCCGAAAAGCGTTATTCCTACGGAGCTACATCTGCAGTTTAATTAATCGCCATCCTGATGTTATTGTTCAGTTTTTCCCGCTGAAGGGATACTACCTTCTTTGTCTCGCTATATACCGTAAGTATAGCCTAAATGATACACTTTCCATTTACATATAACTGGAGGCCATTGCCTTTCATTTGTCTTTAACATTGAACAAAATATATCTTTTCTTTTATTATTACTAAATGACTGATAAGGACTTTTGCATTTTATCCCCCTCACTCTCTCTCTTTCACCGAAAAGTCTCAAGATTAGGTTTAACTTACAGCCGAAGTTAATTAAGGAATCCGGGTCGATAAGTGAACTGTTCTGAGAAATTTCAAAACATTACTAGAGAAATAAAAGCCTATCACAGTGTTTGGAAGAAGGTTAAAGCATGATAATACTCAAAAACAGCTATCTGGTCACTTAAGGACGAACCAGGCTTTGATGATGAAGGAAAACCGGAGCACCCGGGAAAAATCACCGACCTGTTGTCAGTAACTGGCGACTGCCCCACGTCGAACTCGAACGCGCGACCCAGTGGTGGAGGGCTAGTGATCGCAGACGGTCGGACGCCTTAACCACTCGGCCACTGCGGCCCCAGTTTAACATGGATAAAATTATTATTATCAATAACACACATGCCAGAAGATTTTATTACTGTCCCAGAAATAAAGAACCTAGAATATAGATTTCAACACTCTCTGCCATCAAATAAACATGAAATTGAACTGATCGTTTTAAGTGGATATCCGCTTTGCTAATATATAGTGCAGCTTGCCAGGAACGCCACTGAATATTCATTTATTTAACACAAAGATGACGTAGGTTGATAATATATTTGTTGCTCTGAAATAGAAATTGTAATATAAAAATTCAGTAAAATTATATAGTCCCATTTTTTTTACAGCTTTTTCAAATATAAATGTTGATACCGCTTTATCCATTACAGCATGTATAATTTTATTATTATGAAATATTATTGTTTTATAATTCTTGATAAGAATGACCAGGATATATGAACTCCTTCCAATCATTTCACTCCACAATAAATGGTGTTTGACATTCATATAGTTATCCCCCTTTGAAAATCAATCCTTATTTTATCATTGCAGTCCAAATAACCAAAGAATTACCCGACGAGGGATGGAATGATTCTTCAGAATCAGTAAGTACATTTCTCTCATTTCCCAGTGTATAAGACAGAGCTGTCAAGGGTAAGAAAGGAAAGTTCTATCTTACACCCAATTTCACGTGACGTCACGTCACAATGGCTAAACAGTGACGTGACGTCACGAATTTTGAAAACGCCGATGCCTCAATGGTGGAAAGGCGACGTGATGAAATTAAAACCTTTTACAATATATTTATCGTACACATTAGAAAGATGAGGTTAATTGGTCTGCGCAAACCTTGTTTGCAAATATGGGGTATGCTTAATCTGGCTGACAGATTGGTTTTCGTCCCCAGGGGGGGGGTTGATATTTTCAAATTGGTAGCCAGTCCAGTAATGCATAAGGGTGGCATGTAAGGGTGGGTTTTACAATGAGGCAAATTTGTTATAAATTTCTACAAAGACGCTGCCACAAAATGGCGCCGTTGAAAATGTTCTTAAAGATGAAGAAAGAGGCCTACAGCCAATCAGATTGTAGCGTGGGATGGTTACCAATCAAAAACCTCAAAACAATGGAGGCACCAAGAAGGGGGGAGCGGCTTCACGGCTTACAAGCAAAAATATAAAATTAAATCATATATATCTATATCGTTTTAGTTAATATTAACATGCACACAATATTAAAAAGGTTTGTTTGATGAAATTTGGTTTTTTTATTCAAATGTCTAGTAGTACCAATTATATCTATCAGACAGCCACAATATGCATATACATGTACAATTTACTCTTAATCACAAAATAATTCTTGTCAACAATTTTTATCATTAAAATAACAGCATATCATTAAGGCGGATTTAAAACAACAATTTAGCATGATTATATTGAAAGTCATAGGACCTTACAAACAAAGTCAACATTTTTCTTAGAAGACCCACTATAACATTTGGGTTTTAATTTTAACTGACAGTAACTAATATTGGGTTGTCATCTGTTTGGCTTGTAAATCATATATCGCATTTAAATGTCTCAAATGTTACAAAAGTTGTAAGAACCAATACCAACATAGCGAAGCTTCACGTATGATTGATTTCATGATCGTTTCTGTCAAACAACAAACATTGTATCATTGAGTCCCCTGTTTTTGTGAAGTTGTACCATTTTCGGTATATGTCAGTTACGGAGACTATTTGCTGAAATCTTTCTCCATAATACCTGATGGTAACACCGGCTTGTTGAAATTATAAAAATGACGATCTCGTAAGCTTTGAATACAAAACCCCTTTTAAGATCGTTAAAAAGGGGCCTCTGTAAAAACTTGATTTGGGGCATCTTTCTAGTATTCTTTATTTAAAAAAAAAACATTTTATCTAAAGAATATGATTTGTAAGCTTTCATCAATTTAGCAGCAGATAGGTGGGGTAGTAGTTGAAAAACAATTACAAGAGTATACTGTAAATGATGTGTGTCGGTTGAGGTATCAAGACATAATATATTCATTTATACAGAAAAAAGTGGAACTACCTTTAGGAACGTGAAATAGGAAGCATTGCAGCTGAAACGTATGGACAATAAACAGTAGCACATGTATGTAAATGTTCACAAAAAATAATCTTTGCTTTTTTTAGTCTTTCTTTTCAGAGAACATGTTAAAGCTTTTTACCAACACATAAGGACTCTATTTTCGTAAAATGTCTTAAGTAACCTAAACCTTACTGTAAGAGAAGTAAACACCCAAATATATCATCGTAAATAGAAACATAAGCCTAACAAGTCCGCAGCGTGGACAGATTCCCGGCACGTGCGTGCGTGTTTGTTCTGATAACGCACGCAAATCGCGTGTAATTATGGTTATTCCTAAGCCAGGGACATATACCTGTCACGTAAATCAACTTAGTGTATATCTGATTATACAGAACAAAAAAAGCTCCTCCCAATTTATACCAGACGGTCGTTAAATTGGCACATCAACCTTATTACCAGTGCTGCGATTGACAGATAGAAAACATAGGTGATAACGAGAATTGGATATTGCGACATAATTGCACAGTGCGTAGTTCCGCCCTTATATCCTGTTTATTTCGGTATATATTTATCTATTCACGATTGGCTCATATCAAGAATGCATAAACACACTGGTCTGTTTCTGCTAATTAGTCGGCAAATCGTTAGAACGTCGACAAGGATATCATTTGAATTTCCCACTAACCATCTCTAGCGGTCTACCACGTACAGTTGATTACAGTTGTGTTTTTACTTTTTCTAGTGGTTATCTTGTTATGTACTCTTTCCTATCAACTGTAAACTTCGCTTTATATATGACCTAACAACCATTATTCAAATTTGTAGATGCAAATGTACACGATGCGTGTTACGGGGTTTTCGTCCTCGCTAGCACACCCATGACAGAGTCGAGTGTACGCTGATAAAATACTGGGTCTTCGTGCACAAATGAGCAGTTAATCAATTAGGGAATTAATAATGTTAATTAAGTATTCCAATCTTTTCATTATATTCACAATCCAGGACATATGTTCTTGTTCATTACGAGATATACTTACTTGTAAGGATCCTTTTTCGAGTAATATGACTAGACTCTATGTTGAGGACAGCTTCTATATGTATATCGCTATAAGCATCCGACAACTCTCTCTCACAAACACGTCGCTTGTCATTTAAATGTTCCTAGTTCGACGCATGAAGAAACATGATGGCACGTCGGGCACAGACATTTCGGCGAGATAACTTAATTTGAATGCTGAATGATGGTTTCAGTCCTGGGCAAAATTTTAGAGTTCTCTTGAGTATAACGTGTTCTACGCCAATACGGAGTTCTCGACACGAGTTTATAGTCTTTACATTCTTTTCTATCAAGTTTATGTTACAGTTTAATTGTTTCAAAATCCCACGATCTAATCACGCGCATTGTCGTTGTGGATTGTTGTGAGGAATCATTACTAGGTGTAAATCGTGTGCCGTGATCAATCCTCCAATAAGGCATGCTCTCTGTAGATGTTTGCCACATTCTGCGTCGTTTAATGTACGAGTTCAGCGTCGTAAGAAATCAATTACCGAGCTAAATTAATGATATATTGGTAAACGTGATCTCTTGAAACGTGTTTGCATGACGTATACTGTAAACCGTTTCCTTTTTACCTATTTGAATTGTAATGAAAGGATTCGTAAGTACATGCACTTTCTAAAGTTAAAGTATAGGTATCTTTCAGCACGGATATGATAATAAACCAGTTTAAAATGAACACATACAAAATAAATCAAATATATTTATCGCCTATTCACTTCTAAGATGTAAAGTACGTTTATTTGCGTTCTGATACAATTAATGCTATTTTAAAAGTTAATGAAAATGCATGACAACATCTTAATTTGGTGAAGTTCAGCTCTTTTTCAAACCTGTGTACTTTAACCCCGCGACAGAATCAGAACGGCAATCCTTATTTCCACTTAACAGACATGACTTACGTACATCGATGTACCTACAGCACGGACGCAGGGTCCTCATTTGTTTCACTATTGCTATTTTGGTAATTCTAGGAGAAGTTTTAGATTAGGTAATTGATATATGTATGGTATTTTCTTCTTCACGTGATAACGTGTTTAAACGCAATTAAATAACAATACTATGTTGGGTCCTTTGACAGGCATGCATGTATAAAGCATTAAGTACACAAGCAATTTATCAAACTACATTATACACTTCTGATGTTAACCAAACGATCAGTACATAAGGTTAAGTAATTTTTTGAAACCATTTTTTATGGATTAAATACTTGCAACATGTTAATTATACCATGATTTCTGGTCAACATTTGTATGTATCTATTTAGTAGTAGGAGGCAGAACCCATTCGGTATACCTCGTTTCACAAATTACTTTTGGAGGGTTAACGATGGGTTGTTGCCCCCCTATCCTGCAGGTTTTGTCCATCTTTGATGACTCTGTGGTATACTTCAAAATCCTATCTATTCGGGAGGTGAGTTTTGTATCTCCGATTATTCCGTGTATTCGTATGCAAAGGTTTTTTAAACAAATTAAAAAGTAAGCAAATTACGGATTCTTGCACTTTCTTTTTCTTGTGATTGTGTGATCTTATAAATGAATATTCATTTCAAAAAATCAATTTTGCAAATACTTTTAATTCTTGTCACAAGACTGTGATACTGTGGAATTATGTGGGAAGCAATGAATTATACACCACCGTGGGGACATTAACGGTATAGCTGTGCTTATTAAGGAGGGAATTAAATCAGAGTTCAATAAGACAGAGGTAAAGTGCTCGTCCAGACGTCGTTAAGTTATCTTGAGGTGTATATATTACACGTTATTTTATCAAAGCGGGGTATGACATGCACTCTTTGACACACGTGTTTGGCTCTGACAAACAATTTTATTAAATTAAACAAACATTTTCAATCATGATACTACCGTGTAAAATACTACGGCGGAATACAAAGCTGTCTGACTAATTGTTGTAGTCATCACACACCAAGGGCAATGTTCGCTTCAGTATTCCATTAGTCGTACACCACACGGGGATCCTTGAACGGGAGTATGCTCACTTTAGCTTTTCATTGGTCGTACATATGGCATTCATGTACTGTTTGAAGTTAAATGTACACTTCGGTGTACCAGTAGTCATACGTACACATGTGACCAAAGATACGCTGTCGTGTTCGTTTTAGTTCCAGAAGTTGCATAAATAGGGATCATTTACAGAGATAACTTTTACTTCGCCTGACTAGTAGTCGTACACTTCTTTTAATCTTTCCTTTTGTCATACATATAGGATCATATACCACTGAGGATAACTTAGCTATATACCAAATAAGTATCAGAAACTTACTCGAATCAATCGTTATGTTTAAAATGTCACTGACTTCAGAAACGGCTTTGGAGTTAGTATCGATGACATATTTTCGTGTTGGTATTGTCATCACATGATGTTAGGGATCGAACTAACAGGAAAGTAGCAAAATGTCTGACACCAAATGTGTGTATTCCGTATCGTGACATAGAATTATTACAAGTTGCATTTTCAAAACATATGCACAATGTAGGCGGTGGATAGTGATATGCCGTATCTGTTATATACAAATATAAGTTCCGGGGAAACGTCTGAACCAGCTCTGCGTGCTTTTGGCGATACATCTCTTAATCAGCGATATATAGCATGTCTTTCGTGTCGACAAAGACATATTAAATGTAAAAAGTCCATGTCATGATGAAATATACTGTTCATTGTTCGTTTTACTGTATAATTACATACGCCAAAACATTACATACCGAAATAGACAATCATAACATTACAAACGAATTTTCTTTTCATTATGATGAATATCGACTCGTATTGTTGTCTGGAACTGCAAGAAATGAAAGATAAAAGTTCAGATTTTAAAGAGAAATGCGCCACGACTTAGTTACTAATACGATCTGACACAAGTAAGGATTTCAATACGGGCTTCAGCAGCTGTAACAGTACTTCTCCTGGAGATCAGGGTCATAACCCGGACTAGTGTTTCTATTGGATAATAAGCGATGCCTCACAGTGTACGTGAACTCTACAACCCAATATTTCTTCGTATTTAACTTTTTAATTGATACATTTCTCAACAACAATGCGGCATGATGGTGTCACATAGAGCACCAAGATAAAGAAGTAATTTCAGCATAATCACGGACAAGTATGTCGTCGGAATTATTTTGTTTGCTTCTGTTGTTAAATTGTGGCTTGATGTTATGATTCTGGAACAATTTACATAAAACAGTAGTTCACATATAATGTATCTGCTGTTACGAGACTTTTTAAAATGTGTAACATTAAAAAGGAATATATACGCACCTTCGGATTTTGTTTGTATTTTTACATATTTTTCGAAACATTTTAGTCATGCATTTTCCACTTATGAGTAAACTGTTTTATATCTTACAGAAACGGTCTGGAAGCTGATTCATAATCAGACATGACCTGCCATCAGAAGGTGTCGGTATGAGTTCGATTAAGGATGAAAAAGGAGAGATATCGTTAAATATAAAAATAAATGATTAAGACAGAAATGCATGCACTAATTGATGGAATCAGTTTTGATTGATGGTAGTCGTAAGCTTAAGTATGCCACTATCAATCTGTCCATGTTGGATTTACATTCAGATAAATATAATACAAATACATGTAATGCTATATAGAGTATCATCACGTGGTTTGATACAATTATAAAACACGTACCAATTGTTTGTTTATGTACATTTAAGCTGTACCAATGCCATGCAATTTCTTTGCTTGGATACGTTAAGGATAAGTGGGTATGAACGTTTGCAATTTGTCGATACCTTAACATCGTATGGTACAGTATGCAGTTTTTTTAATGTAAGGCCAGTTGTTCGACTAAAGTCTAGCTTTGCGACATTTACATATGATAACCTCATTTCTAGTGCTAAAATATATTCATTATGCTGGCATTCTAATAGCTTTTTTTATTCATTTTAGACAAAAACTTAGCTATGCTGCCTATTTTACTTGAAAACTGGGGCAAAAATTATTTAAACTAGAAGAACAAATGTTTTTCATTTTTCAAAAAAATGGAACATGAACGATTTCTGTTCAAACAATCAGCATTAAATACTTTACTGAGCTTTGTTGACGACATTATTGATATTAAACTATACAAGTTCATTGGTAAAATGTCCCTTGTGTCGGAGCAGCATGATATATGGCGGTACTTATGACAGCATTACGTAATGTATCGACAGTGTCTAGGTAATAGATGATATACTAGGCGGAGGGAGCTGCTCTCTGGTGACGTCTCTTTATCATTTTTCTCCCATCTCCCTCACCCAGTTATGTTTTATTAGCTTATCACGCTACGTATATCCTATCACGTCTCGGCTTTCTGTTACACCAATTCACTGTATGTTCTAATCAGCTGAAAGTCGTTACTAGTGAATCTGCACTTTAACAGTAAAGATAGTATCAAATACATCATATTGTCAAAAGTGCTCGACGTCAAACTGACACTAATTAAGGTTTCATGAGATGAACGTGGGTAACGCTAGATGTTCCGTGGTAACAACGCGTCTTTGTAGAACACGAAAAACCTTCTTCATTAAAGTGGATGTGAATTTGATAATGTTATATTGTTTGGTTGATGACCGCATCGTTTGCAATTTGAATATCAATGGCATTCTGTCATTAAATTACGGCACGTACGTATATATTTATAAGTGTGTGTGTATATAAACTATGATTATTTGCATTGACAATAACGGTTAACTAGACAATCACTATAGCTGGCATCTTCTATAGATTTCAGTTTGAAAATAAATAATATCAAAGTTGTACTTTATACAAAAAACAAAGTACATATTAAATGTGTTAACATTAAATATATTAAATATTAACAGTTGCGACCTATTCCATACGCACATTGATTGTGTACAGAGTAATACTTTGATATTCCTACAGCTGGCGTTAACATTAAACTCAACGTTAATCAGACAAGGCAACAACAACCCGAGAGGACACCAACAAACATACACACACACACACACCTAAAGCAGTGTTATACACACTCAATAAAGCAGAGATTAATACAGAGGTCCCTGACAGGTACATGTAGGTTTATCGATAGCGCATATTTGGCACCAGCAATACACATATTTCGTTATACAATAAGTGTTATTTTGGATATCTTCCTATCTAGAGAGAGTCATTCAGCCTCTGTTTAGTTGAGACATTTTAAACGTCTTGTCAACTTCCATCAGATCGATGGTAACTAAACTTGGTCTATGATGACCCCCGCCTGTTTTAAAGCTGCCACTCTGATATAATGTATCTAATTGACAGAGGCATGCTTTAGTTACATGTATTTGCA
>JAUMHH010149742.1:4762-19700 GCA_032359455.1 Chlamys rubida | reverse complement strand
GCATAACACGTGATGTGATTTCAGAAAAACATTATCTATGTTACTAAAGATAGGGAACAATCTTATCAAGTAACTAATCATAGGTAAAAATCTTATCCAGGTAACTAAACATAAGTAAAAATCTTATTCAGGTAAATAATCATAAGTAAAACTTTTATCCAGGTTACTAATCATAAGCAAACATTTTATCCAGGTAACTAACCATAAGTAAACATTTTATCCAGGTAACTAATCATAAGTTAAAATCTTATCCAGGTAGCTAATCATATGTTAAAATCTCATCCAGGTAACTGAAAATTTGTTGTATGCATTTATCCAGGTAACTAACCATAAGTAAACATTTTATCCAGGTAACTAACCATAAGTTAAAATCTTATCCAGGTAGCTAATCATATGTTAAAAGCTCATCCAGGTAACTGAAAATGTGTTGTATGCATTTATCCAGGTAACTAACCATAAGTAAATATTTTATCCAGGTAATTATTCATAAGTTAAAATCTTATCCAGGTAACTAATCTTATGTTAAAATCTCATCCAGGTAACTGAAGATAAAGAAAAATCTTAATGATACTTGAAGGCAAACTATGAATGTTTGATATCATTATATGAGCCAATGTATGTTAATTATCATCAATAAATAAATAAACGTAACACATAAAATGTACAGGTTATAGGAGTTTGGTAATGCTATGACTGTCGGTTGTAAGACATGATGCAAATATTTCCCTGTAGAGTTGGTCCATTATTTTTTTTCAAACTGTCATTAATAGATGATTGAATCTTGATACTAATATATAATATGTTGATGTTTGTTTCAATGACTTAAAGATTGAGCATCAATCTAAGGGACCAGAGTTCAAGTTCAACTACGATCATTGGTTTCTAAAAAAAAGTGTAGAAGGTACGAGTTGTGTCCCTTCCCCTAAGCACAATAGTGAAGTGACTCGTATTTTCTGAATAGCCCATCAATAGAAATGGAAAAGTCAAGTATTTTAAAACAACCGCCTATAACATTTCTGTTCCGTTCACATAAAGGCTGAGATAAAGGGAATGTAAACAAGATTACCTTTGTTTTTTTTTAGTTTAATATGTTTAGCTGGAAGAAATTCTAAGAACTGAATTTCAATGTGATTTTTAGGAGGAACATCTGCAGGACTGTGACGTCATACCACGGTCATCCTGTTCAATATGTGTTAAAGGTACCTGAACTTTTTTACTTGAGAATCAATGTAAGGATATTTGCAGGAATATGTACGTAACAAACACGGGTGATTGTACCTACATTGGGTTATTTAGAACATTTATTTCCCAACACATGGTTACATCAGTCACATCAGTCCCTACCTTCATCTCTGTTTGTATACAATTGACGTCGGCCTTGTCACCACTCAGTTTTGAGCGGTCAAAGGTCAGGTGTATCCTTGACATAGTTGTATTCATCCAGTATTCCACTTCCTCCACCTCGTGGAAAAACTAAACCGAAAAAAGAAAATAACACATATATATGTCTTTAGATTATATTGTTATTGTCAAATATGTTATAAGATGCTAATTCATCATTTTCATACTAATTATATTTAGTGGGAAAAGAAACAGAAAAACCACAATATTTTTTAACATTTTCAAAAGAAAAATACAACAATATAGACAAAGTCCCGTCAAATCGTTCTAAATGATTAAGGTTAGAAAAACAGGACCAAAATGGCACCGAAACTGCACAATTCGTTTACTGGTATATGTAGGTAAACGAGAAAACATTTCTAAATAGAAAATATGGTGTTTCCCTTTATTACTTTTAAAGGTTTAATTTATAGAAGCAATCAAAATCCAGTTAGCTTACTCTCCAAAAAGTTAAAAAAAAAATGTAGTATTTAGATAAAAACCAGATGAATCACAAGCAATAGTGATATTTGTTTAGTTGTTATAAGGTAAAAAAGACAGATTCATTTATTGTATAAACTTATGTGACGTCACATGCATTAAGTTGGAAGTACTAACCTCTTGGTATGACGCGGCGTTATGGAGGTGAACCTGGGAACACTGGAGAACTGTGTTGATCCAGCGCCAGTTGTTACGGACGGCCACCACACAGCTCTGGACAGACAGACGGACATATATATTTAATCAACACAATTGTATCTCAAATTGTGCGTTTATTTTCTTAACTCCAGAAATGACAATAGACAGAGAAATATATTTGATCCTTTATAACACAAAGTCTTAAGTTTCTAATATATCATAGTCAATACAAAGTTGTGTTATTTATCAACTAAACTCCGTAACATTTCAAATAATTTTGATTAAATTCTATAAAATCGATTGACACAAATGGTTCGGCGATTTTGACTTTGACCCGGAAACAAATGAAAAGACTGACCTGCGCAGTTCTGGCGAGATTCTCGTTGCTCTGGTTATTCCGATCCGTTTGTTTGTTGTTCTCCATCATATTGACTAGGTGGACCGACCTAGCGTCGAATTCGCATGAAAGACTCTAAATCAGAAAAAACAGACGAAATGTCCTTAATCTCAGATAGCCAGAATACATAAACAGACGAAAGGTCCTTAATCTCGTAAAGCCAGAATACAAAAACAGACAAAATGTCCTTAATCTCGTAAAGCCAGAATACATAAACAGACGAAAGGTCCTTAATCTCGTAAAGCCAGAATACAAAAACAGACGAAATGTCCTTAATCTCGCATAGCCAGAATACATAAACAAACGAAAGGTCCTTAATCTCGTATAGCCAGAATACATAAACAGACGAAAGGTCCTTAATCTCGTATAGCCAGAATACATAAACAAACGAAAGGTCCTTAATTTCGCATAGCCAGAATACATAAACAGACGAAAGGTCCTTAATCTCGCATAGCCAGAATACATAAATAGGGAGAAAATTAAATCTTAACCGCTGTAAAGAAAACAGAAACAAAATGGCGTCAAAATTACAAAAATATCCTTTAATGGAAAATGTAGTTTAACGTGAGAACATTTCTTCCTGGAAAGTAAAATGTTTTCGTTAACGTTTGAGGAAACGAAACTAAAAGAGACCAGCACGACGGAAGGTACGTTAGATCTATACATGTTTGTATCCATATTGATATCGTACTGGATTGTACTTAGACGATCATTATTATATATATGTAAAACAATAAAGCTGGTTGGTTTGATGTTTATACCTGTATTGAATCCTCAAGGGAGGCAATTCCACTCAGCACCTCCATACAGGAGGATTTCTTACCGGACACGGCCTGAAACAGCAAGGATGGTGAGGTTATAAGGAAGGGTAGGTAAACCATAGGTACAGTATCCGAGTTACACAGGTAAGACTTCATTTATAAAGGACAGGTGTTTTATATTAAGACTGTCAACACTATAAAGAATTTTCATTTTAAAAAAAAAAAAATTTTAGAGCGATGCGTAAGCCTAGGTTTCTACTACCTAAACAAGATTATTGGACATTAAGATGTAATTTCCTGTATATCGAAATAAAATATGTGACCTTGATAGAATTGTACCATGATCATTTTTAATTTGAATAATTTGAACCACGCCAATATTTTGTTCTGCTAAATTTGCAATGCCTTCTTTTCAAAATTGTAATGGCTTTATACAGGGACATAACTCGAACACTCGTACACCACCAACTTTGTACGTACTTACCTTGATAGACTCGTAAGCCGCAGAAATATCCATTGTTTCTTTTTGGCCTAATTGCTAAAACACAATCGAAACCGTTAGATATTACTAAGATTGGTTCATGCAGTCTTCACATTAAGTATATAAACAATATATAATAAAAAAAAACTCAGTAAGGTATATGTATAGCTATAAACAGGAATAGTCAACCAATTAGTGTTGCTCGAGAAACGGAAACAAACTAATGTCAGACGGTTTGAATAGACCAGAACAAACCCCATGTACAATCAAGTTATCACTAGACTAACTTTTGAATATACAAAATCTCCTTTGTTTTCAATGCTAAAATGTGTCCAAAATTAGAGATTTAAATTTCCCAATATCTACAAGGTGTTTATTAATTTTGAAATCTGGTTCCTGTTTCTCGGCATTACTGAATAGTGATATGGTCAAGGACGTTTGTTGTCCTTACCAGTGAAGCTTTTTGAAATGTAACTGGTGTTGTATGACATATAAATATCAATTAAATCCTTATTTAACTGACTTATTCCTGTTAATATATATCTTAAAGACAATGTAAAAAAAAACAGGTTATCGTGAACTCACGTGTTTGGTGAAAATTTTGTTTAGATTAATCCCATAACTTTGCACTTCCTTGTTGCGGTTTCGCTGAGCTGCAATTGCGGATGTCACGTCGGATTGACAGGTTCCGAATGGACTCGTCAGCAGCTCATCCTACAGTAGGAAATAGATAAAATAGCTTGGACTCAAAAACATTCAAATCTTCGATCGTTCACTTCAGTCCTTCTTTTAAATCGAACTTGATGTATAACTGATAAACCAACGAACAATATACCGGAGGTATTCAACAGAACCAAGAGAGCTTAGAAAGTACATGTTGATAAACACAATGACGACCATTAGTTCACAATCAAGTTATATCATCTAAGACAGATTAAGTAGATTTAACAGATTGGCAAACTGTCCACAAATATATTATAAACGTGGGATTGAATAGGTGGCGGAATGTGTACCTACATTAGAATAAATCAAGGGTGTGGAACTCAAAACACGCAAGTATAATCGGAAAAGTGAAGTGGACAGCGACAAAGCCAATAACGAGTTTTTACTAACTGTCCTATGAAGAGTATCCTCGATATCCAGAGGTTACGCTCACTTACGCTCTCTGCACCCCTGGAATATGTCATAGCGAAATTGAAGGCACAAAGATAGCTGTTTGATTGGTGTCAGGTAAAAACAACTGACCAATCGCTAGGCTGATACCTGTCCTTTGAAGATTACAAAATTACAAAGGGGCGACACCCGACTTCAAAGTCAGTCAAATTTTACCGTTACGCGACCGCGAGATTCTTTTAATGTACATCAAAGAATCGAACTAGTCCACTTGTCTCATCAACAAGGTGGTGCACACTGGGCCTTCAATTTTGCTATGATATATTTCAGGGGTGCAGAGAGCGTTAGTGAGCGTAACCCCCTGGATATCGAGGATGATGAAGAGGGCCTACAGATTACCATGAAAGGGAAACCAGTAGATTATCTGAACGCAACACACCGTCAAGAACAACAGGACAAAAACTAAATAAGATAACTAACTGAAACTAAACCTAACATAACACGTATACTAAGTTTATTTTCTTTATCAGCCTTTTTCAAGATGTCAAATTATATAAAATCACCAGAAAAAAAGCTATGAATTAAATATAAATTTACGGCTAGTTTTTTAATATGGACAGGATTCAAACTTGTGATTTATTATTTTCGGGGTATGCACATAGAGGCTACAGGCCAGAGACTATCGGCCATCTTAATAAATAATATATGAATATGCCAAATAGGTGTTTTTTTTCAGAAATTCCTGACAAACGTTGTAAAAAATCGTTCGAACCCCACTGCCCATTAGAAAAACAACAAAGGAACATCAAACCCGTAATTTCACAACACACCGAATACATATTTATCTTTCACAATTATCCATGTGATCAACTCCTCAGTCATCTGTCTAATAGCAGTGGTAATGGTCCCGTTGTTAACATGATTATTAACCAACTGTCGGTTTAAAGACGGGTGCCTTTGAACTCGTTGTTCCCCTGTACACGAATACTCATCTATTATGACCTATCATATAGTGGATATCATATCGTGGATATCATATAGTGGATACGTACTTTTAGCAAATGTTTTGTTAAACGAATGCAATCGATTAAATTCTAATAGTACCAAACTATTTAAGTATTGTTAAATAAATTTGGAGTATAGAGCCGTAAGGATATCTTTAGGTAATTTTCGCATATGAATTAGTCAACTTATAACTTAACACGTTATATGCTACCTGATCCGTTCGGAATAAAAATTATGTCGATCATTGCCGATGTCACAGGAAATGTCGTAGAAAAGATTTACAATCCGTGACCGGGTTTTCATGTTTATCTCACTCACAACCTGTCTCGCGAAATCGTAAAAGTAGCGATCAGTATCTCTGTGAGATCTTCAAACTGGTGAATATAGCTGTAAGTATATCACATTCCAGCAGAATTATGTCTCCTGGCCGATCAGCGCGTCATATCTAGCTGTAATCCATCACAAAGTCAATCCAAATATCCCACAAAACTCATTTACATACGAAACCGTTAGATAAGTAATCATTAATAATTCATATTTCCACTCGCTCTTCTTTTGTTTTGTTCCGGTACGTTATATATGTAGTTGTTAATTGGCCAAAATGTAGATATGTAATTTTTTCACTACATATCGAACTGATTTACGTCAATGAATACACTACTTGCACTCGTTTCGTTTGATCTTATATAATGATCACTAGTGTTTGAGTTCCAGTGTATGAAGTGATTATAGAAAATATGGCTATGCAAAGGAATAAATAAAAATCAAACGTCGATACAATTTTATCTTGCGTCTACTTTACCACATGTGCCAGTCAAACGATGCATACGGGGAATGTGATATCATTCTTGCGAATTTGGAGCACCCCACGTTAGGAAAGTTCCTGGACTGATAATTGAATGTGTCTTGTTGATTGTATATAAAATCATCAGATGATGATAATGAGGATGAGGATGATGATGAGGATTAGGATGAGGATAATTTCAATATTCGATATGTGTGAATGTGTGTTGATGTGTGTTGATAGGATGTTCTGTATAATGTACATGTTTTGAAAATCTTGAAAAATTAAAAAAAAAAAAAAAAAAAAATCCGGGACTGAACACATATATGACTTAAAACAACATGCATGTCATGTTCTTCCGTGGTTATTGGCCTATTCGGCGTAGATCTATCTGTACTATCTCATTGTGTGGAGGAGCTGTAAACTCGGGGATAGTTATTGAAGAGTTCTCCTGTAAACGTATTCGTTTAAAACGAAATAGGTCTCTTCACAATTACTAATACTAGGATAGATATATTTTAACTGGATACTTTAGAAAACTGTCTGATTTCTTCCATAGCGGAATAAGTTCATACTCCATTTGACTTCCTGCTGATGAACTGTTGTGAGTACATATGGAGCTTTTTAGTACAAGACCTTATATATAGGAAAGATGTGCGAACGACATTACTTATAAGATTTACAAATGGAATATCTTGTCTCTCACAGAACGTACTGACTTAGAAAGTGAACAGCTAGTCTTTCACATTTCATATTGACAAGACAGAAAATCAAACCCATTCACTTTTCAATTAAGGACACGACAAAGCTCCTCGTCTCCATAAAACAATACCCATACCAACAACTCCATCTTGAGATTCCTGAGACAAACACACATTAGCTTCATATACATGGAAAACTAGCAGAAATCGGACTTACCTGGGTCTTGAACAACCATTCCATACACTTCTGGACGTCTTCTTCTGCCATTTTTTTCTGAAGAAAAATAAGAAGGAAAAATGAGTACTTGCAAACAGGTAAGACGTACTGAAAATGTGTTCTGAAGGAGCCGGTGCTGCAGAAAAAAGGAGTTAGTAACAAACTAGCATACAAGTGATGTTTATAACACACAGTACTTTGTTACATGGTAGTCATGCCTGACGCATTATATTCTATGTAAAGACTTACTACGGAAATATTTTATATCGATACTTCCGGTGACGTTCTCACAGAACACTTTCTTTCAGCTTAACAGTCAGAATTATGGTTATTTATATGTTGTTATTTCACACACACGACAACTGTGTAAGAGTGGTATTCTTTATTGATAGCCATAAATGCTGAGAAGTTGGCCTTTCAATCTCGCCTCGGGCTATATAGTACGACGCTTGTTGAGTATTTTTGAGGACCCCACTGTTGAGGACAAATACCATGACAGTATGAATTCTTTCAGTTTGTTGTTTCTCTGAGCCGTACTGGGCTCCGTTTTACTTCACATTAACATTATTTCACTTCATAACAGAAATAATTGATGATATTTCATTTTAGCAAGATGTTAAATCGTCATAATTGGATTAATATCATGTTGATGTCTTTTACAAGGGAAACAACTGGTCTTTAGTTAATATGGCACCCAGGAAGGCTTTTATGACGCTCTGGCTGCTAATAAAATATTCAGAATTTGAACGCGGTGAGACTTTAATGTCTTTTCGTCAGTCCGATATAGATATATTAATAATATATTCAAAAGGCATTACGTGTTTCAAATTCAGTTCTCTTTCGTATGGCAACACTTAAGAATTATATTTTTTTTCTCAATGAATTACCATGTATCTGCACATTAATGAAACGAATATCAAAATCGAGTTAGCCCAAAAGTCGGGTGTTTTATTGAATTATACTCATTAGACACGCTGTCTCCAGAGTTATGGATAATACACAATATGATGAATGGGATAAATGCACTTCATGTTTGTGGAGTTTTTAACGGAGGCGCATATCGTCAGATCAGGGGTGCCTTTTGTACACTGCAGACAGACACCTGCTGTGGACTTAATAGGTATTTAAAATTATAACTATTGTCAATAATCGGAAGTACAAAAACTCAAAACCGATTACATGAGGCATCAACATCAGCCGTGAAGCTAGAGGAGGCATCGACATAAACAGTAAAACTATAGGAAGACATCAACATCAGTCGTGAAGCTAGAGAAGGCATCGACATAAACAGTAAAACTATAGGAAGACATCAACATCAGCCGTGAAGCTAGAGTAGGCATCGACATAAACAGTAAAACTATAGGAAGACATCAACATCAGCCGTGAATTATTATTATTAGTATCAATGCTTAACGGCCCATCAACACAGGATAGGTCATTAGGGCCAACAAATGTTCGACAAAAACAAATGCTAAATAAAAACACCAAACCAAACTTAAACGTAAAAAACAAAGCTTACAAGATGCATCAACATTGGCTATTAAACTTACACGAGACATCACCATATATGTTTTGAAGTTCAAGTTGTGAAGCCTATTAGTTGCATTAAAAGTAGACGTCAATAACATACTTTTTAGAACCCTTTAGCCAGTACCAGTAAGCAGAACAAAAGTATTATTCGTCCCTACCACCAATCAGAGTTATTTGACAGAAGCCTTGTGATGGCCACTGCAAACGTCCAGTTATTGAAATAGCTCTGGTCAGGTTTTAGAGCCATACTTTGATTATTCAGACATTTAGTGACATTTTCGAGCAGACAAGATGACAACTAGAAATGAGGTGTTTAAATCAATAAAGAACCATGTTTTTGCTTTAAAATGACTCAACACATGTCTATAGTAACCGTCATGACTTCCTGGAGAGTTTTTTAAAATTGAGTTACATAATCACGCCAACACTCGGTCTATACTACCTAATGCGAAGGAGAGCCAATCCTAGAGTACCCTCCAAAGGTACATGTATAGCCTATACATATAACCATTATGTGTGGGCGTGACGCCATTTAAATTACTTAGGAAAACATGTTTAAATATATTACATAACCATACAAATAAGTGCATATGAAGAGAGTTGTATATATTACACGTGTATAGGCTGTTGCTGTCTACATCATGTCTCTCGGCTAGCCAGTCCTACGGATACGTTACACTCCCCACAATAACACTTTCTTTAACATACTCTTAACCACATCTTAGATATTAGTTATGCAAAAACTGTACTACATAAATTACTTCTCGCCCCACCTGTGGCAAAAATATTTATATTACTATTCAACCAACACGCATAAACAAAATACCGTGCACTTAGTAGTCGAGACACAAATAGGTTTCAAAAATACTTATTACATATACATATCCTTATGGAAAGCATTGTACATCAAAAATTTCAGCTAGGGTTATCTCTCTGCTTATGCATTTACCTTTCGTAATATGTGAATTCCTTGATGTAAATGATGATTTTTAAATTAAAGTGAGCATGCATCACTACAGTAACTCTGTGAGATACGACACAGTAAAATTATGGGCTTGGGGATACAGCAAGTTTCTGGTTCCCAGAGAGAGTGTATATCTCCCGAGGCGGAGTCGGAGTAAACGGGCAAGGTTAAAGGGAACCAGTTACTCCCAATTCCTATTCCCTATTCGTTATCATTATAACGATACACGGACATTTTACGAAGCAATAATCTAGCTGTTATTTCCTAAAACCGAATGAGAGCCATATCTACTCTTGAAACATCGTCTGTTCTGTTGTCTCAAGGTCGATGATAACATGGTAGGGTGACGAGGTTACGTAAAGTACCGAGGGAGTAAGTTTGCTAATCCGGGAACTGCTAGAGGGTGGTCTACGGGAGGGATGTTTATTTCAGCTAACACCAGACTGTTAGGCGACTAATTCCAAGGACAACGAAGTCTGGACAAAAGCAAGGATGTAGTAATTTTAACAAATGGCATATATATATATAGAGTAAAGAAAGCAGAGATATATTTAAAAGCTATTTATGCATGTCAAAATGTTAATAGAAAGTAGATATGTCATGTCTTATGAATGAAATACCTCAAATTTACTGAACGGAACTGAAGATAAATACTCTACAAAGACGGAAAATATATTTTAAAATGTGAATTGATGTTCACATACAAAAACCCTTTTAAAATTGTATGCAAATTTCAAATAACACTTTTAACGATAAAAGAACTATTTGTAGTTCAATTGAAAGATACATCTATTATCATCAAGATAATAAGTACATTGTATTGAAAATACGAAACGTTTCACAGCGCAGAGATGAAGAAATTAAAACACAAAAATAAGCATACATGGATTGTGTGTTCTTTACAATGTACAGCGTCTATTGATGGTACATTGAGGGAGCACGACGTGTAACGATATACACCGTATCACAGGAGCACTTTGTAGTGATTCTGGAAAGATTAAGAAGATGGAAAAAACAATTTACCACTTTAAAGTCAATTTCGAGCATGTTTAGATACATATCAAACCAACACTAGCATGACTGAAAAACTGTTCACATACATGTATACACATCCGATACACACTTTGACGACTTAGCTTACTTTCTTTTATTCACTTACATTAACACAAAACTATATAGAAAGTAGGGATTTATCCTTAAATGTATTTATGAGACACGATAGTGTATTGAAAATGTACTAATAATTTATAGTTTGAATTAGGATCGCTTTTCATATGTAGATGTTTATATTTGGACAAATATGCAAAGAGTGATGAAAGATAGTGACTTCTGAATAAATTTAGGGGAAAGAATTTCGATATGGACATTGCTGTCATATCTTATGATTAGAGGTAGAATATATTTTTATATGATGTCTTCCAGATTTGTCTTCATTTTACTCTACATAGACACGACAAATATAGCTGTGTTCAAATGAAGGGTAATATCGTTTGATCTATTAAAGTACATGTGTAAACAACACGGAAACTAGCAACATCCCTAAAATATATAGTTACATAAATTATCTCCAAGAACAGAATGAGACAAGGTGCTCATCTAATGGCTTCAACTCGGAATATTGTTTTCAAAACATTCAAAACTCTAACTCAAAACGTGTGTCAGTCTCTATCTGTTTACTTGTCTATATATAAACCCAAGTAAGACATTCTAATGAGTATATTTCAAAAGCATGCATGCTCATCTAACGCATTAGAAATAACATATTTCCCTATGAGATCGTTATGGCGACCATAATCTTGTCTATTATCTTAAACAACATGCATCTTTGGGAACCTAATGCTGTAAGTTTGTCCGTCAGGAGTCGACATCTATCACAGAAGACAAGCTCTTGAATACCGAACCAACTTCGACATGTAAACACCGCAGGCAGTGGAATCAGGGAGATTAACACTGTGACAGTAAAGTATCATAAACGTATGTTGATTTCAGAAACGATCTAACACAGTGTGACTTTGTATACCTTTTTTCAGGTATGTATTCGATAATATCACTAAATCTGATCTGTACACTAAGCAGAGTGTATACTTACAGTTGTTTGTAATCCTTTGTACAGAAGAACAACAATCACACTGCCAACTACACCTCAACACCACCTGGTAAGTCTAACTGCTTTTTAAATTGTGTTTAAGAAGAAATCGACAACAGATAAAGGCTACGTATCTGAGCGTTTCCACCTGTATCTGTATGTCATTCACTCGACCGGTTTTACAGGCTAGACACCTTACTAGCCGGGGTGGGACTCCCCCTTAATTTTCTGGTGTACAGGAATGCATTCAGAACCAGTTTACCTGTATCCGTATACCATCAGGTAGGCTTCCCACCTGGCAAATATCTCGTTAAGCTATATTCCATTTTTATTTTCAAGTTTTATTTATAATCTTTCTATGAAATTCTTCCTTTTTCATCGTTTTTATATTCGATACGCTAAACAGAAGTGGGATGTCTAAAGCGAGTGCAGGTAGGCTTCCGATAGATAATACGGCCAGGGAAAGCGAGTGTGGGTAGGCTTCCGATAGATAATACGGCCAGGGCGATAAAAATGGATATGTTGAAGTGAATGGGTGACTGTTTAGATGAAGAAGTATAAAAATGAATGTGGGTGGTTGATGTATGTAAAAATATACTGGGTTGAGGCGTAGGAATTTAATGACTGGGATTGCGGTTTTGTTGGAAGCTTGGCTATGGTGGTTAAGGGTCAGGAATAATGGATGGAATTCAGAGGGAAGTTATTGAATAGGGGTACTAGTTCAGGCCTTGTTATGGCGAGTCAGTGATATTAGGTAGGATGGATTAGGGAAAAAGAGGTGGAGACGGAGAGTTGAGGTTGACAGGAGGCTAATGCTGAAACTTTGAGGGTAGCTGTGCGGAAATGGGGTCAGGGAGGGTCCTCAGACTGTTAGGCGTATGCAAGGTACATCTGTTATCCTCCTATATCATGGCACAATTGTCATTTAGCAAAATTTATCACGTCTGAACGTTTGTGATCACATTGTCCATATCAATATGATGCATGCAGATTATATTTTTGTTATTAGTAAAGAACACCTGGTTCACTATGCATTAGTATATGAGTGTACATTTCATGGACTTTACAATTTATGTTGAACTGTACTTAGTATGGACGATAAATCTTTTTACCTTAAATTCACTTTTACATTTCGTATATATTTTTTATCACATTAATGTGATATGTGTTTACTCGCGTGAGACGGAGCCTTGTACAGCGTGAAGAAGACCTTGTATGAAGCACCAATACCCGGCAAACATTGGACATTATATGTAATTAACATGTAAATTTATTCAACATGATAAAAATATATGACGATAACATTATACTTAAAATCTTCCTCTTACGTCTTGCCACGTAACCATGAAAATGTATGTCGATGTGTTCTGTGACCTGATACAACTCCTGGAACGTCTGGGCCGATTACCAAACGAAGGATAATTTACAAAAAGGTCGACAAGTGACTAAAAAGGCCTGCCACAACGTACAATCACAAAGGGTAAATACGCCTCAAAATCTGCATACGAGGAAAGCATCTAATACAGCATCAACGCAACGATAAAACACATTATATGTCAACACAAGAGGAAAACTTAACCAACACGTCAAAGCAAATGACAATATATACTACAACGTCAATAAACGAGGACAAAATCTACCACGACGTCAAAACAAATGACTAAATATACTTCACCGTCAATACACGAGGACAAAATATACCACGACGTCAAAACAAATGACAATATATACTACAACGTTAATAAACGAGGCAAAATCTACCACGACGTCAAAACAAAAAGCAAAGTATACTTCAACGTCAACACATAAGGATTGAATGCTTCCACAAAATCTACACACGACAGGGATAAAAACCACTACATCAGCTTACAAAATCTGCCACAACGAAAATCAAAATAGAACAAACAAAACAGTTAACAAGCAGACACTAAATCAAAAGCAAGGACTACATAAACCTGTACTAAACCGGAGGTAAATGCTTGTATATGTTGCTTCACACGTGGCACCCATGATGCTTTGTCTAATAATAAACTTAAAATGCAGTGAACAAGTCTGTCATTGTTAGATCTGAATCATAACAGTACTGCCCCTTAAATGAAGAGCGAAGCCTCCACGCCATGTTTGAATTCAAATGTACATGATATATATAATAATTATATTTTCTTATATTCACGAGTTAAGTTTGAATCAGGATTCGAATATTCAACAAACAAAAGTCCCGATCAAGATGTAAGACAGATTTCTATTCAGCTTAACATGTTTTGAGCTGCTATTTTAAGCCATGACGTTGACAAAAAATAGCAAGCTTTTAGATGTGTTTAAAACTGCACTCCCGAGTGAGCATATCAATTGTTTCGTCGTTTTGAATCATACCTTAATTAGCTGGATACATATAGAAATTGTCATGATGTGTTTGTCTCCATACCACAACAGACTTAAGAAATACGCTTGGTATAGCATAATAAGTAATATGTCACACGGTCCAGGAATATTTTAAGTTAAAAGTGAGAGTAAAGGTCAAGTATTCTAGTTTATGTAGTACATGTGATACCTTGACACATTTATGAATTACATACTTTCCTATCCTCTTTCGTAAATGATGTCATCTCAAAGCAATTCAAAATTCACACTTACAATTGATATAAGCATGCAGTAACTACTGCCTCATAAATCAATGTAATGTCACATTTTGAGTCACATTAGAAAACAATATTTTAAGCTCGTTCCAGTGAAAACAAAATTAATGACGCGGAAATTTTAATTATATTTTAAAGGGGTGAAAACGAGACTTTAATTACCAGGAAATATATTAAAAACTTGTAACAAAATAAAAAACAGTTAAAAGTAAGTAGATCTACTGCAGTTATGTTTCATACACCG
>JAUMHH010149731.1:0-19705 GCA_032359455.1 Chlamys rubida | reverse complement strand
CTTGACACATTTTTACAGAGGTGAGTATAGTTGACTTGACACATTTTTACAGAGGTGAGTATAGTTGACTTGACACATTTTTACAGAGGTGAGTCTAGTTGACTTGACACATTTTTACAGAGGTGAGTATAGTTGACTTGACACATTTTTACAGAGGTGAGTATAGTTGACTTGACACATTTTTACAGAGGTGAGTCTAGTTGACTTGACACATTTTTACAGAGGTGAGTATAGTTGACTTGACACATTTTTACAGAGGTGAGTATAGTTGACTTGACACAATTTTACAGAGGTGAGTATAGTTGACTTGACACTCCGTGGTTCAATACCAGAATGTTCAGTGCTTTACGATCATGGTAATCATTATTTGGTTTCCTGTCCCAGATTTCCCAACTTCCTAGCTTTGACTCACATCATGCAATATTTCAGAAAGTATTTCAACAATGATATAAGCTTTCCTACAAGGTATTGAGAAGTTCGTATCTAAGCAGTGATAATACAGGACATGTGCTCAGTAAGAAAGTTACCTGGTACTGACATAATATCACATGAAACGCTGGTTCTGGTACACAGCAGGAACAGTAGTCTGTTGTAGATGGAGGTGACGGGTTATAATACACTAACATTGCACCTTAATTTGCTTTTACTCCATAGACATACACTTTGATATGTTGGATAATGTTTTACTCAGTTCTTCATTATATAATGTCTCTAACAAATAATCAACCTTAATATTCTGTTTTAGCATGATACTGTCATGCATGTATACTTCAGTATTTTATGTTTAATCTTTATTAATCATTTCACAGTATTTTTTCATCCTTTATTATTTATTTCATAAGTTGTTTTAGATGTACACCATTTAAGAAAGTTGATTGCTTTCAGTGATTGCTCTGTCATTTTCAGACGCTGGGCTCCATGAAGAGGACGTTTGACAACATCCGTGACCCACTGTTCCGTTTCTTTGAGCGTGAGGTGAATGCAGGAGCAACCCTTCTAATGGACATTCGCCAGGACCTAAACGATGTGTCAATGATTTGTCAGGGCGAGAAGAAACCAACCAATCACCACAGGGCTATGATGGCAGACTTAGCTAAAGGCAAGTCTCAAGTTCTTGTCAGTAACTAACATTATTTCAACAAATAATGTACCAAAAATGCTTGCATTTGAATATCTTAACAGTTAAGAATATCTTCCTTATCATTTATTTAAAATATGCCATTAACATAAATCTACAACATTAAAAGTGTTCCCAGTGTATTTCGCTGAAAATGTTACTTTATATTTTGACCATTCTACTATTTTGTGCACTTAGTTCTATGTTTCCTAGATTAACTGTATGTTATTGTGTCTCCAGGAATTATCCCACAGACATGGCACCGCTACACTGTGCCGTCTGGAATCACCGTCATACAGTGGATCACTGACTTCTCCCTTCGAGTCAAACAGCTGCAACAGATCGTGGTCACTACCCAGCAGGGCGGGGCCAAGGATCTCAAGGTACCACTTCACACTAGCGTTATATATATGGATTGAACGGCATTTTTATAATTTTCATGCCGACATAAAATTTTTTAAAAAAGTTGTTCAATCCATTTATTTACATTTTTAGCTCGGTAGTAATTTTAGCGTTTGACACAGGAGCATTCTCCATGTTATCGGAAGCGACAAGACTTTCATTGAACAAGGTTAATCTATGACATCATAAGTAAACCACTGTGTTACGTCATGAGAGTTTTTGCTTTCATACTCAAATGATATGCATTTCTGCTGGTAATGTTCATATAGTGGGTTGCAGCGCAAATGTAAATATACAGAGTTGGGGGGCCAAAGGACTCGCAGTACCACAGCACTCGTTGTATTAGATAGTGTTGGATAGGTCGTGGAGATGCCTGACTAGAATATCCTATGGATTATTTACATAACCTGGTTACAATATCCTGTAGAATTGTTACACATTCGTGATATCTGTGAGTTATTGTTATAAAGGTGTTGTGAATCCTGGTATTTATATGAATATATCCAGTTCTAAATGTTTTTCTGATCAAATTGTCAGCTGAACATTTATGATTGATTTACTTACAGAACCTGAATGTTTGGTTGGGAGGCCTGTTTATTCCTGAGGCGTACATCACTGCCACCCGTCAGTATGTAGCCCAGGCCAACAGCTGGTCACTGGAGGAACTTTACCTAGAGGTATGTATGTGGTGGTCAGCAGACAGGTGTCTACAACTATGTATGGGACGTGGTGGTCAGCATACAGGTGTCTATAACTACCTAATAATGGGTTGGATCATGAAGCCGACAGATTAATGTTTTGTCCATTAAGCTATGTAGGTTATACAGAAAAATCTCTTCCAGACTCCATTCTAAGAACAGGAAGTGTTAAGGACTTTATTGGACTATGTCATTGTATGATTCAGTTTGATTTGAATGTGACTTGAGAGTTGAGTGGATTAAATGTTAAGTAAAATGACAATTGATGAAGCAAAATTGTGGACATCAGTTTCAGTCTATTCATGATATACAAATCTGGTCTGAGCACAATTTGTCATTTGATGTTGATGAATATTGTTCAGACCAGGTTTGTAACTTACATAGATAGACAAATTGTATAAAATCGTTTGTGGAACAGACCTTATAATGCAAGGTTTGGTCAAATCAGATATTTAGTTGTACTATTAGGCATATATGATGCTTACACTTTATTCCTTGGCAGGTGAAGGTAGTGGATGGAAAGGGTACAGCCGCTATTGACCCCTGCAGCTTCGCCATCACAGGTACAGCCAACCTAGCATTACACAACCAGATTTTATCAATTTTATCGTTGATTACCCCAGGGTGATTAGTCCTCATGAAACGATGCAAGGGGGGGACATGTAGCAGTTTAAATACCATTTAAAAAAAGTTTATACCTAAGCCAATGGGTATTTTAGCCAAATAAAATTTCCTTTTAAAAATTTAAGATGTTATTAAGTGTCAAAACAGAAAGCTGGCAATGTCTTCATAGTGACTAAGATGCTTTGTATTCATAGTGATTGACACATCCTATCTCTGATAAAGGGGAGGGAGACTACCTCTAGGCTCTATGAGGTACATTACAGTATCCAAGAATGTTACCTCCTAGACTGTTAAGAGAACAAGTCACTATTCATGTAGAGGAAGGAAAGTTTATGACTTGTTAGATTTGTAACAATTTTGTTGTATTTAAATTTTAAATGGATTTGAATTCTTTTGGTAAATGGGTGTTTTTCTGAACATTTTCCTCAAAAGAGAGGATAGCTTTAATGTAATACCAGTAATTACCCAATTTCACCCAAATATGAAAAAGTGAAGTTGGACTTGCCTGACAGTGTGCAGGTCAGTAGTATAATGCAGGTAAATACTGTTGTACACAGGAACAGCTTCATGACTGTTGTTGGTTTTTCCAAAGTTATTTTCAAATAATGTCATAGATTGGCAGAAAAGAGATATGAATGTTTGCTGTCACAGATGAGTGTATATAATGGGTATGTGTTGTAGGCCTGAGACTCCAGGGCGCGGTGTGTAAGAAGAACAAGCTACAACTGTCCACCACCATATCTACCGACCTACCGGTCACTCTGCTCTGCTGGATCAGGTAAACATTAACATGTAGAAACAAGCTTCGTTCTTACAGCACATTGTAAATCTGATCTGAAACTACACATTTTACTAGCAAAATGTTGACATTTTAATGTTACTATTATTCAGGTTGGATGGTGCTAAGAAGGAAGGGAAGGTAACTCTACCTGTGTATCTGAACGCCACCAGAGGACAGCTCCTGTTTACCCTGGACTTTGACACAGAGGGCGAAGGATCGGGAGAGGGGCACAGCTTCTATGAAAGGGGTGTGGCTATGATCTCCTCTGACCTGGGATAGAGGAGGAGGAGGACTGAGAGTTATCTCCCTTATTGGGTCAAAGCTACAGACTTTACATCAATTTTATACTTGTGTGGACAATACAAGATTGATACTTTAGAGAAGAAATTAAGAAGCAGACACATTATTTGTTCTCAGTATGATAGATGAACAGAATATTATTATACACGGATTATAATGTACTGGTGTTGTATGGTGATAGGTAAATTTTAACATTTTACACAGGTAATATGTCCAGGTGTTGTGTGGTAATAAATAGCCTGTGTGTAGTTAAGAAAATTATATAAGATATTCCTGCATCCTGTGTGAAATACAGAATACAGGCTCCAATGTCGACGATGATGACACAAGTGAGACGATATGTGTGGTGCCAAGGTGATAGTAACCAAACACTTTGGACCACATTAGAAATGACTGACTAACAGTGTTGAACTCCTGTGAGCGTGGCCCACCTCAGTAGTGTGTTGGGTAATAAGGCATTGCTGATATTTCTCTAGCATTATTGAGTCTTTTAAGAGCCAAACCTTGGTATTTAACTTGATGTACATACTGCCCAGGTGGGCCTGTGTTTGGAGGAGGTCAGCACCCTAGACTATATATATAGACTACTAGTGCTTACAGTGACCCAGTTATCTCCCCTTAGTCCTTCAGTGTTGTATCTAAATATCAAACGAACCACAAGTCCTTTCTTGGTATCGGAGCATTTCTCTAATCCATCATTGTTGTTCCTGAGTACAAAGGACATATTTTCTAGTGCTTTTCTATATAATGTCAGGCTTATTGGGTGTTGATTAGTTTTTAACTATTTAAAAAAATTCAAAATGATGTCAAGCTTTTGGTTTTAAATAAATTGGAATATAAACAAACTTCTCCCAACAGTGGTATTGTGCAAATTAAAAAAAACAATCTTCAAAATTTTGTATTTGTCTTATTTGTTTTTACATACAAGATATATGTGTAGATGCCGACAGATTATTGACATCTTGATCAGGATCTTCATCCTACCTGTTATGTAACCTCATTAAACGATGTGCTATACCAATTACATGCTTGTCCCAGACTTTTAGGAACATCTCCATAGTAAATTTCATCTGCCCATTCTTTTTGATGGATGTGCGTCATATACAAAAAAACAGTTTTTTTACACTGAATTTTTTTTTCACAACTAGAATATGTGTACTATTTACTGGACAGTTAAAAAATCTTACCCCGGAGGAAAGCACAGTGAATAAAATCCACTTACTCAACTTAAAATAAGCCACTATAGGGGCCAGCACCAATATCAGGACAAAGAGTGTTTAGGCCTTGCCACAGTTAGCGGTATCTAACCATCAATACGTTCTGATCTGCTGAACAGGACAAATATGACCAAGCCATATGGTTCAGAGGATGAGCTAAAAAATCTTGTAAAAATCAAGACATTGACTGAAAGTAGATTCTCTTGATGACGGCTATACTAAGTCGCATCATCTGATTGTGTAGAATGACATGATGTTGCATTCATCTCAATACTGTGCATGTGAAATGCTGTATAAAGAAACCCAGTGGGCTGTACCCTAAAGATATGGGCTGGAGTATGTAAACAGGTAGTAGTATGTACTTGTATATGTATCTATGTACAATTATACAAATGTACCACAAACTCCACTTCTATGTGTCTGGCCCTTGTATAATAACACTACAACCCCTTTACTTACACATCTGATGTGTCTGGCCCTTGTATAATAAGACTACAACCCCTTTACTTACACAAACTCCACATCTGATGTGTCTGGCCCTTGTATAATAACACTACAACCCCTTTACTTACACAAGCTCCACATCTGATGTGTCTGGCCCTGGTATAATAATAACACTACAACCCCTTTAGTTACACAAGCTCCACTTCTATGTGTCTGGGGCCCCCACCCCTTTATAAAGAGTGAGATTCCTTAGACTGGCTCCATGTGCTTGCCTTATTAACGACACATTTTTGTTTTGCACAGTTGTTGGAGAATTTTGGTTTACACCAATACGGAAGTTCATGTCCTTTCAAATAAGGCATGATTTTATTATATTAACTGATGAAAGACACATTCATTGTCCACCTTCGTGAGATCTCTATCATACACCTCTAGGTAGAGGGGGGAAAACATGATCAGCTGATAGATGTCGCCCTGTTACAGTTTCTCCTCCGCTATAGACCACAAAACACATCAATCACTTCTTAAAAATACATATATTTTAATGGGAAAGGCACAATATTTCATTAATATAGGTGTATAAAATTGGTTAGATCAACTGTGTATATAATAATTACCTAAATAGGTAAACTGTTAAATAAATAATACAAAACATGAAAGTGACGGAAGTAAAAATATAAATTCTGAAGACGGGGTAAAACATGGGGCTATGTTTTTTTCACGGTTCAACCTCCGACAAACAGATCTGTTACAGACAAAACTGCACTTCAGGGTTTTACCATACAGATGCTGTGGCTGAACATTGGAGTACACTTGATTTGAACAAGGCCTCGGTGAGAAAGAACAAATTCTGAAACACTCTTGAACTTTTTTCAGTCCTGAATGTCCCCTGGTTTTGACTTGAGGACAGAGCAGCAGTGTGTCAATATATGAACAGCAAATTACTGGAATGAAAATCTGCTTTTTATCTGTTAACGTACAAGAAGATAATTTTATGTAGCTGGACGTGAAGACATGGGGACGGACTAGTAAAGTTGGGGTAGGGGTAGTATTGGGGTTTTAAACCCAACTCATTTTGTGGAAATCTTAATAGATAAGTAATTTTGTTCTCCCTGGCCCTCATGTACTTGTACAATTTCATTTTCAGTGTGTTATATAGGACAGGTGGTAGTCTGCTGGTATGTTTACAGTGGGGTAGGAAGTACAGGAATGAGAGAAACGGGGAATATATATACCTTGCCTTAACTTCTGATAATAAACTTACCGGTATAGGTTGAGTAGCTTGGTCGTAATGGAGAGAATTGGGAGTGGAGATTTGAACCATGGTGCTATACAGCATGCTGCCCTTGTTATTGTCATATATAGGGGTGGAAGAGGATTACAATGAAGCACTTTTAATGTGGACGGTATCATAATATGATGAGCATTAAATATACTGGACAGTTCTTATCCTCCGTTTAGAGTACTCTGTCTATGACAGTTGTATACCGGTATGCAGACATAGCTGTCCTGTCTATGGCATTTGTACGTTTGGGGATAACTATCATTATGGCAGTTGTATGGTCAGAGACAGATATTTTCTGTCTATGACAGTTATACAGTCAGGAATAGCTATCCTCGGGTTGTGGCAGTCATACAGAATGGCCATACATAACAAAAGATGACCGAACAGGAAATACAAATATAAATGTTTATGAATCTGCTTTCTTCCTAGAACTGTTATTACTATGTCTGGTGTAAACACTGTTCCAGAGGTCCAATCTGAACATTGTGTTTCAAGGCTCCGGTCTGAACACTGTTCCAAAGGTCTGGTCTGAACATTGTTCTAAAGGTCCGGTCTGAACACTATTCCGAAGGTCCAGTGACCACTGTTCCAAAAGGTCTGATCTGAACACTGTTCCAAAGGTCCGGTCTGAACATTAATCTGAAGGTCCAGTCTGACCACTATTCCAAAAGGTCCGATCTGAACACTGTACCAAAAGGTCACGTTTGAACACTGTTCTAAAGGTCCGATCTGACCACTTTTGAAAGTTGGGTCAGTTCATTATTTCGACAGTCCAGTCTGAACACTTCCAAAGGTCTGGTTTGAACACTTCCAAAAGTCTGATCTGAACACTGTTTCGACTGTCCAGCCTGAACACTGTTTCGACTGTCCAGCCTGAACACTGTTTCGTCGGTCCAGCCTGAACACTGTTTCGACGGTCCAGCCTGAACACTGTTTCGACGGTCCAGCCTGAACACTGTTTCGACGGTCCAGCCTGAACACTGTTTCGTCGGTCCAGCCTGAACACTGTTTCGACGGTCCAGCCTGAACACTGTTTCGTCGGTCCAGTCTGAACACAATTTCATGTGATGTATCTACCTGAGACAAGTACACCTGATTAATCACCTTCCTCAAAGGAAATCTGATCTAGACTACTTGGTAATGAAACATGTCACTAGCACTAGATGTTCTATTACAACTCCCTGCATGGTTGTACCACATACTGGACCAAGAGAGCTACCACTTCTGTGAAGCATCAAGCTGGAAGGTGTTACATCTTCATTGGTGGACAGACAGTTGTTTTTATTGGTCATCGCCTGCATTTCAGTTTTGAAAACTTTATATATCAGCCCGACCATCCGACGAAGACCCGCACAGATTCCAGGTATGGCTTGCCTGATACATTAATGAGTTATTTTACGATATTGGTGGCCACTGTCATACTATGTAGATGTTGAAGTTTTCCTGCCTGAAGCACATTTGTGCCTCTTGTAGGATACGAAGACGTGGCCCCATAGGTACACCAATCTTCTCCAGGCGATCCTCCGTCATGTAGGGCAGCTCAATCATACCGATGTGCTCATTCTCAAAGTTGCCGGAGTATTTCTGTTAGGAAAGAAAATCAATCCTTGAATTTGTAAAATATGTTGCAGTTTATTCACTTTTCTTTCCACCATGATATATTCCAGTTCATTTTAAATTGGGCCAATACGAGCTTTAAGCTCACTTCCCGGCCATCCGGATCAAGGTAAATCAATGTACTTCTCTAAGATGTGTGTTTATTATTACTGGGTACAAGGTGTAATCATTTTACAAGATAAACCTACTTTTAAGGTTAATTTGCCATTAACTGAATCCAGCTTTTAACACCTAAGCCTGATGCCTTACCTCATAGCCAAGCTTCTTCAAGAATAGCTGAAGGAGTGGTGGTTCTTGGCCAAAAAATCTGTGAAAAAAGCAAAAACCGTTATCAGAAAAATCAAATAATCTTGTTTATTCAAGCTGTTGAGGAACCATTTTGTATGTGTAGGAGTAAACATTGTTATTACATGTTTTATGTGCTGAAGAAAACACTGTCATTATAATGTTTCTGATAAGAAGGGCACATTACTTTAGAAAGAAATATTGAAAAATAAAGAAAATACAAGTGAATGAAAATCACTACCTATATAAACATTTACACAGGTGCTGTCTATTCCTACACCAAGGTTGTAAGATCTACATTGCGTGTGAGTTTTTTATTCAATGTTACCTACTTTGTTAGTTTGTTGACCCTCTTAGGGTTGGTAAGTGATGGCACCCATCCCCGGAACCTGTCCAGGTCGTTTAGTTCGTGTAACAGTGGTGTGCGTTGTGCAGCTGTCTGTCTAATGTCCCTGACCTCGCGTATCTCCTTGCGTAGTGCCTCAAGTTCGTGTGACATAGCACTGTGGGAGCGTAGCTCGGACGAAAGGTGAGCAACACTTCGCGCCAGCGTCACCACGTGTGATTCAAGTCGCTGGAATCTCCGGTTTATTGCTCTGTAATGAACAAGTAAATATATAAGGAATATATTTCATTCATGTTTTAAGCTTAATTTTGACTAAGTGAATAGTAATCAATGTACCACAGCATCAATCAACACAATAACTAAATAGGATCTTAAAGTTGATGAGAAAAGACAGCTACAAAAATTGTGAAGACAAAAACAAAAGGAAAGTGATGAGACATAACTCTGAGAGAGAACCTGGACACTAAGGTGTCTCCTGCACCGCATGTGGCACCAGTCACTTCTCCCAGGAAGGTATGTAGGTCTACCCACACATAACCCTGAGAGAGAACCTGGACCTCAGTAAGGTGTCTCCTGCACCACATGTGGCACCAGTCACTTCTCCAAGGAAGGTATGTAGGTCTACTAAGGATCTAAGGTGTCTCCTGCACCACATGTGGCACCAGTCACTTCTCCCAGGAAGGTACGTAGGTCTACTAAGGATCTAACACATAGTGGACATCAATATAAGATACTTCTCAAGTAACAACAGTGTAGGATGGAAAGGTTTAATTCTATAGAAGTGCTGTAATTAAAATCTGGGTGATGTATGTCCCTGTGACCCCCCCCCCACACACACACACACACACACACACTTATTTGATGTCTCAGTAACCCTAGGCTTCACTTACTTGATGTCCCTGTAACCCCCACACTTGATGTCTCTGTAACCCCCACACTTGATGTCTCTGTAACCCCACACTTGATGTCTCTGTAACCCCACACTTGATGTCTCTGTAACCCCCACACTTGATGTCTCTGTAACCCCCACACTTGATGTCTCTGTAACCCCCACACTTGATGTCCCTTTGACCCTAGGCTACACTTAACTAATGTCTCTGTAACCCCCACACTTGATGTCTCTGTAACCCCACACTTGATGTCTCAGTAACCCCACACTTGATGTCTCTGTAACCTCCACACTTAATGTCTCTGTAACCCCAACACTTGATGTCTCTGTAACCTAGGCTACACTTACTTGATGTCCCTGTGACTGTAGTGATGATGACGATGATGACCTCCCATATTTGTTGTTGTACTTGAACCACGACCTTTTTTCACAGGTCTCCGTAAAGAACTGGTGTCAGAGCTACCAATACTCCACCGTCGCCGTGGTGCACGGCTCATCACCGTGGTAACAGTTTCTCTGTCCACACCTAACACTTTCATAATATCCTGGTACATGCCCTCTAAATTGTCCATTTTGTTTTTCATGTTGTCTATATCTCCAGGGGGCTGTGGAAGATCACGGAGTTTTACTGGCTCTGTATCATGAGATTCCACTGTTAAAATGGTATCCTCTATATCAAAGGGCAGATCACTCTCGTCACCAGCAGATTCACGTAAATCATTTGTGAAACCACCTGAAACATACATATTCATTATTAGTTGCAATAAGATTTTCCTATTGGGAGTGTTGTACATTGTACAGCCCATGTGCCTTAATATCAATAGCCAAAGAGAAAAGTAAATACCGTATTTACAAGTTTGCGCAGTACATTGTACGTAAAATATCCCAACACTTGTCATAAATGTATGTTGAGTACTCACCCTCCATGCGACCATTGATAAGAATTCTTCCTGTGGGAGGTTTTCCAAACCGTTGGCCTCTGGAGTGTTTCCTGTCTTGGCGGTAGTTTAAGTGGGAGGCTGGTCCCTTTCGTGACCTGGGGTCGTTGTTTGGCCGTGTGTTACTCAGAAGGTCTGGAGTCTTTTGTGTTGAGAATATGTCAGCACTAGCAGAACGTTGTAGCCGTGGTGACACGTGTGGACTGGAGAATTCTGACTCTGATTCTGAGTTAGACAAGGGAGGGAGGGGAGGAGTTACTGACCGGGACGAGGCCTCACTAGGGGTCACATAGTCAAATATACTGGCCTGAACATCCCCTGGGCCCTCACTACCCAACGTACTGGTGGTAAAACCACCGTTTGTAAACGTCTGGTTATAGTTACCCTCCCTCCCAAATGGATCGTTCATTGAAAATGGAGTGATAGACCTGCCAGTGATCTTAGACTTCAGTCCCCCAGGGGGAACATCCTCTCTGTAGTCAGCACTGAAACCTGCTGGTGACTTGGTCCTACCGTCCCGGAGGTCCTCACGGTTGAACGGTTTTGGTGGCACCCCCGGTTTGTGTCTACTAACAATAGGTTTATTACCACCGTTGTCAGGATATTTTGAAGCTGGCCCTATTGTCAGTCCTGATGGGGATGTACTCTGGGAGGGCGAATTATCACTTTGATCGGAGGATTTCCCGAAAGTTTGAAACGTTGACACACCCGTGTCCACTTCCAATCCTGAATGACTAGAATTTGACCCCTGACCTTGGGTACTTGAACTTTGGCCCATAGGACTTGTCCTTGAACTTGTGACGGCCGGTGCACTGTAACGTCCAGGTAGATCACCACTAACATGTGGGGAGGGGACAGCAGGTAGTACAACTTGCTGGAACACAGAAAGAAACACATTAAAGGATATGTGCACACATTAAAAATAAATGAAGCGTAGATTTGATTATTTTTTACAAATTTTCAAGAGAAGCTAAATTGATTAAGAAAGCTGTTTGATCTTGTAACATAACTTACTAGAACACTTTGAATGATGGTTGATTTTCCTTCAAAGAAATAAAAATATCTACAAAAAATTGGCCACCATATGTAACGTTGTACTGAACGAGATATAACCTTGGTATTATTTCTTACTAAACATCTTAATCTTACTTACAAGACTGATAAATACAGGTAATATAACGTAATTCTCACCTGTAGGTGGGGGTACTGGTTGTTCTTGGCTGGACTGTTGACAGGTCGAGGCATTCCTGGCATTTCAGGTCGCCCTGAACGACCATACAGTTTATTCCAAGCGTCCCTCAGCTCAGATCCTCCCATTGGATTCCTGTAGAATTATATAAAGTAGGTCTTAAATTCTGGTACATCTTTCAGAAAAGAAACAACAAAAATATAAGTCAATCTAAAGATGTATGCTACCTTATTATACTTCATCTCCTTTCCAAAAAAGTTCCACACGTTTAAGCTGAAGTTCTTTGATGGCACACAAAAAAACATCCATTTTTTTAACACTTTGCTAATACATAATGTACTGAATTATTGGTTAAGGCTAATCTACTATCTATTAAAGGCAATATCCTTTACAAAAATGAAACATGTGTTAAATATCTTAAGACATTATCTGTCCTTGACTTGATAAAAGAACCAGGAAAGTTGTAAACAGCAGTATTACTAATATCAAAGACAAGCACGCTGTGAAATGACTTATTTAAGAACGAAGAACTTCAGAATATGTCGCTGTCCATTTGTTTACATTAACTATGACTGTCACCTGTTTGTGGGAGGTCCCGGGGGTCTGTCCAGAGCGTTGGGTATGTCTGAGAAGGCTGGGTTAGTGTTAGCCCCAGGGTGAGGCCAGTACCTGTTGCCCTCCCCCTGTTCTGGTGGGCCCGCCCCGTTCTGTTGTCGGTCTAGGATAGCTTCAGACCGAGAGCCCTGCCATCGCTCATCTGGCTGAGAGGGCTAAAAAATACAAAATATTTCAATATATCGCATATACACGTATGAATGGCTATTTTCCATAAGATATAATTACAAGCAATGGTACCTTTACTAACTGCTAAAGTATGTAACCAAAAGCTTAGGAAGAGCAATGAGTAGTACAGCATTATACACTCCAATTATATCGATGAAAAGGAAACAAAATGTCACCGGTGACTAAACTGATGCTAAAATGACAACTGTAAATAAATCTGTTATTTGTACTGTAAGATTTCAACAACAGCACTTTCAAATTGAATTTGAAGTAATTTTTGTTTTATGTAATAAGTGAACTGTCAATGTATCACTAAAAATGCTCTGATTCATTCTAGCATTTACGAGGTATACTTTATAAAAGTTAGCCTTTTACAAAACTTGTTATAGAGATTAACACCCTTTGCTCATATAGTTTTTCAAACAGTGTTCTAGGCTCAATTTGCTGGAGGAATAATTAAGCCATAACTCGGTACAATTAAACACAGTGTTCCAATTTAACAATATGCAAATCATCAAATGATTCTCATAACATAACAAATTTTGAAATTTTATAGAAAAATGTGGGATCAGTTGTGATCACAAAGAGATGTAAACAGATGTTAGGAGAGGCAGAAAGCATGATAGCTAAGAGTATATTGTACACATTACCATGTGTCTACTTACCACATAGGAGTTGTTGTAATGGCCTTCCCCGGGGTAGCGGCTGTAGCCCCCACCCCCCTGTACTGTCACACCCATCTTACTCTTGGGCTGTGGGGGTGGGGGAAGGAGCAGCTCTCCATCATCAAATGACTTGGATGCCTGTTGAGGTTAACGACAAATTGTGGATATATGTTTGTTCTAGTCTTAGTAAATTATCATTCATTCAAAGAAATAATGTATTTATTCATCATTAACACCATGCCTGGTAATAAGCCCACCCAAATCTATTACAGTTCTGTAGAAATGCAAACAAATACTATTTCATGCTTCTGTTATAATCCCATCCCCTTACTTTGAATGACACATGCTGTGTTGGCCCCATGGGTATATTGCAAGATATGTATGCAGGTATATATTTTATATCATACAGTTATTATGGAAGTATATGTTTATGCACCAAAATAACTTATTTTCATGATAAAGATTTTGAATTAGAATCATTAAAGCAAAAATTGTAGCATCACATGTTTCAGCCTCTGACAACAGATCAAGCAGCTGTATAAACAGGTATAGGCAAGGTCAAACTTTATCTAGACTAGCACAGTCACAACTTATAGTTATAGTATCTTCTTTATCTAGCTTCACATCTAGACACTGATCTACAAAGTTTTATATGAAATCAAATATCTGATTTTGATTTTGATTTTGATTTTACTATCATGAACAATGACTAAATAATGTAAAGAAAAGATAAGATTTACTAATTAGTGTTTTCATTACCAGGGTAGTATATCTCGTATTACAGCTACTTGGTATACCTTGTGGTCACTACAATTTCTACAACTTGTATACAGGAAAATTAATACTCTGAAGGATAAGTTATACAGATATTATACAATCACTAATCCAAGGTAAATCAATGATTAGCAATTTCCTATAAAAAAAATTGAATCTAATCATCATATACACTGTCAGCAATTGTATGTCTTGTAACTACTAGTAAATCATCTGATTAAATGTAAGACTACCAAGAGTTAAGTCCCCTTGTCATTATCAGTATCTATCTTCGCCCCAACTGCTTTAGTAGCATATGGTACCATGTATCCAAATGTTTTAAAAGTATAATCATAGTAAAATAAAATGATCAAGTATGCTGCTTCATGATTATTTGTTTTGTGATCAATATATTCAAACACATTTGATTGAAAAAACAATCAGTAAAATATGTTAGAATAAATTGATCACAAAGCAGTAAACTTGATGAAATGTATAATCACGAAGCATTCCGCTTTGTGATAAATTTATACATTTCCTGCTCCATGATCAATTGATCTAGTATGTTGCTTTGTGACCAATTTATCTATAATCCTTTCAAAAGTTAACATGAAGAATGACTAAAGGGGGCAATGCATGTCAGCAATACCACTACAAACTCATGCAAAAATAATAAAACATGGCTAGCGGTGGCGACGTTCACTCACGCAGTGGACAGAGATTGGGGCCACTCGACGGTGCAGACGCGGGATAGATGGGGCTGTCTGTTATACAAACACAGCAGACTATCATCTTTATAATAGTAACCATCATTGCAGAGGTCAAGGCCAGGTGTTCAAAAAATAAGTATATGTCCTTCACATTTGAATTTGTTCATGTGAATAGCAGGTAGTTTAAATATGTAGACACATTGCTACAATAACTATAAAATAATTTTGTGCTTTTACAGTCTCTTCGTTTGCAATCCTAGTGATTCTAAGTGACCTTTCAATGTCAGCCATTTCAAACTTTGAAGGCAAAAGTTCTGCTTGCTTCTGGGTGTAATTGGTAAAATAAACTTTCTGAGAATGACCTTAAACATAAAAAAAAATTGTATAATGCTCATGCTTACGATCTTAATCTTATTGTCTTGCCAGCTAAGTCTGATGGTCAAATATAAGGTTAAAGGTTAAGGTTCACACCAAAAGGCTACGTACAGTACCCTGTGTTATATATAAAGGTTAAAGTTCACACCACTAGGAAATATCCAGTGCCCTGTGTAATACAAATGTTAAAGGTTAAAGTTCACGCCACTAGGATATATCCAGTGCCCTGTGTAACATAAAGGTTAAAGGTTAAGGTTCACACCCCAATGAAGTGCCCTGTGCCAGACTTACATGGTGGAGATCTCGTGTGGAGTTGGTTGATGGTGAGCCTATTAGTGACTTTAATCTGTCTTCCACAGATAGTGATGAGCGGTCAACACCCTAAAGTGGACACAAAACAGTGGTCAACAAAACTTTCTGTGACTTACATACCTATTGGACCACAAGGATTGTCCAAAAAGCTAGTAAGATGGAATGGGGAGGATAGGGGTGATGTGGATTAGACAGGGTGAGCAGTGATGGTGCTGGGAGGAAAGGTAGTCAACGAGGATTGTGAAAAGTCATATATTCCATACAGTTTTGTCTATCTTCACTAACATCAAGGGGAATGGATCAGTTGGTCAGACAACGCAATGAGTCGATAAAGTCATCATCACAGGATATTTTATATTTTCTTTTCTCTCACTTTTTGTCTCTATTTCACTGTAGAAGTGCATGGCCACAAGATCACAAGTCGCACGCTTTACTAATTGAACTAAAGGGAAATTCCCTCTTTAAAGCTGAGTCTGAAACAAGTGACTAGATGGTTCACCACTCTGACAGATACTGAAAGCAGTTTGTCTTCGTCATTAGTTATTTTTGGAGAGCCAGAGGGGGATGGCATGAAGTGCTTACTGATCAATAGAATTATCTAATGAGTCAGTTTTTGTACTTCGAGCCAAACATCCGTTACATTAATTTATATATATATATTTCTACCTCTATTTCAAACAATTGCTGAATGTGGTTTACACTAGAATATCAAGATTGTTTACAAAATTGTATTTTGTTTACAATTTTTTTTATATGCTTAAATTATGATTGCACTATTCAGCATTTCTGTATTCTGTTTTCTATTCAAATAGTAGGGTTGTGCAAATTCATCAATGTACTGGTCTGTTCTAAATTCGAAATGCGATAAAATTTCAGTACACTGAAATCAGGACGTTTACAGTAATTTGACATGATGTGGATTGGGTAGGGTGTGGTGGGGTCTGGGTTTGAACAGGGTATGGAGGGAGGGGGGTTCAGGTGGGGGTGGAAAGGTTGAACATAATGATATAATACAAACAAGCGTATTCGAAGAATCATATACTTAATATATATTAGTGATTCAGATGTATAAATGCTATTGCACGGTTTCAGCACAGGGATATGGTATGGTGATTGTGTACAACCATGCAAGTGAACACTCATTCTTGAGGAAAACATGCACATCAGTTGATTATAAAATTAACACATGGATGAACATAAATATTATTATTCACATGATTAAAGTTTAAATAGAATTTAGTTAACAAATATGATGACAAGACAGTTTGACCTATAAAAACAAATACCTCGGAGTGATACGTTCTGAACATATATTATCACTTCTGAGTCCTTGATCTAGTTTCTTAATAAAGTAACCTCAGACCCCTTAAATTGTTATCATAGTTCAAGTACAGCTTAGAATTTGCCAGTACATGTACTAAGTCAGTTACATAAAATCAACTTCTAGGGAACTTGACCTCCAGATGACTTGACCCCACTGTATACTGACCTTTGATTTTTGACCTTCAGTAGTCCATGCATTAGAGACTGTCCCTGGGACAGGCTGGGTGTTAGGTTTAGGGGTGGGAGTCCCGGGGGGTTTGGCCCCTGCGCTGAGGGGGCGGGATCGCCGTATATTGTTATTGTTGTTAGAACTATGGTCCTGTCGACCGTCCACACCGTGCTGGGACACACCATTAGATCCCAGCTCTGTCATCGACTGAAACCATAACAACAAAGGGTTACTATCTTTACGCGTAATTCAACAGTCCTAAAACTTATACAGAAGAATCTGCTAATGAATAGATGTCCAGCTAGATATATGTATAACACATATCAGTAGGAACTCTCACCTGTCTGAAGTGATGGTAGTAGGTACAAGTAAATTGTCCTAGCTTCTGTAGACAGGTCCCCTATCATCCTGTCCCAGACAGGTCTCGTGCCTAACATACCTGTCCCAGACAGGTCTCGTGCCTAACATACCTGTCCCAGACAGGTCTCGTGTCTATCATACCTGTACTTACTCAATTATCAATTATTGGCAACACTGTTAAGTGCAAAACCAAACTGGCACCAAATGAAATTATCTACATAAAAAGGCTACTATAATATTTCAGTTTGTTTGAATCTCTAGTTTCATATCTGTAAGTGACACATATCATTCCTTCCATACTAATATGACAGATAATAAAATAGTCCAAGGTTTAATTACTTATATCAGAAAATCTGCCTCGACTAGTGTACGTGTCAGTGGTATTATATGACAATATAGTGATTTATATAATCAAATTATCTTAACATGTTTGAATTATAACATAATAACACTGCCAAAGAATTGAACAATCTCTAAGATTTATGTATCTGTTAATGACTTTAGTCTGATCATTACTGACTACCTCATCCTCTAAATACCTCGGATAATAGTGTATGTTTTTATCAACACATACATTGCTAGTTTCACTGAAACAAGCTCACTGTGACTTTGGTCTTTAAAATTTAGGTCACTGTGACTTTGGTCTTTAAAATTTAGGTCACTGTGACTTTATTATTTAAAATTTAGGTCACTGTGACTTTATTCTTTAAGATTTGGGCCACTGTGAATTTATCATCAAAAATTTAGATCAATGTGACCTTATTTCCTAACAACAAGGTGGTTTCGACTTACAATGATGGTTTCGTGCATTCCCTGACGTTCATTTTTGGTAGACAGAGAGCCAGGTAATAAGTCCTCTGCTGAGGTAATGAATGTCCTCCGCACTGAAACAGATAAAAAAAAACATAATGCTTCCATAGCAACGAGCAGACACCACAATACTTCCATAGCAACAAATACATACCATAATACTTCCATAACAATACTTACAATATAATAAGTGGTGGTTACCAGATGATTGTGTGATCTCTAACATAACCTGAGCCTACGATCACCTTGTAATATAACTCAGTTCATTTTGGAATATATGTCCTTGACCTTTGGTTAAATATCTGATCATGATCAGCACTTGTACAGGTATACTTATTGATGGCCTCATTTGTTATGTTTGAAGAAACATGTTCATGGAATGTATGTTGCTTTGATGTCATGTAATGAAGCACATCTAAATCTTTTCAATTTAAAATGGTTTAAAAATGGAATTGAATGACATTTACCTAAAAATGACAATAACATTGCAGATTCATGTAGCTACAGTAGAACTTTAAAACTCATTAGGCCTGTGTGACTTTCACCTGGTACAGCTCTAAACACCTACAGGTTAATTACTGGTGGCCAATTACAGGTAACTGACACCACCCTACAGTTATTGATTTACCCCCAATTATACAGGTATCCTACAGCTAGACATGACCGACAATACATTCTCTACATAGCCAAGGCAGGTATATTACGTTAAAGGTTTGCATGTTATTTCAATCATCTGTAGAAAAGATTTGAGTTACAACTCAAATTTTAAAAAGTGCTTCCATTATCATTTCATCCAATGAATGTAGAACCTTTAATTCTGGGTACCTGTGAGATAATACCTAGGTACCTGTGGGTGGTAATATCTAGGTACCTTTGGGTGGTAATATCTAGGTACCTTTGGGTGGTAATATCTATGTACCTTTGGGTGGTAATATCTAGGAACCTATGGGTGGTAATACCTAGGTACCTTTGGGTGGTAAAATCTAGGAATCTGTGGGTGTGGACAGAAATAATGCCAGGTACTTAATGATATTAAATGTTGTCCCTGAATGTGACAAGGTTGGTACCTGTAGTGCCGTTACTCAAACTGTGAGCCCCTGGGTTGTGGGTGACAGTGCCAGGCATGGCTACCCCTCGTTTGTCTGTTGGGGTGTGGTCTGGTACATGTTGACCGGTAGCCTGGCTCTCACCTTTCTTCAGCTGTAACACCATATCTCACACGGTCAGATGGACAACATACCTCACAGATATACAGTCAGTCAAATACCTCACAGATATACAGTCAGTCAAATACCTCACAGATATACAGTCAG
>JAUMHH010149720.1:0-19709 GCA_032359455.1 Chlamys rubida | reverse complement strand
GAAGTATAACAATAATAGAGAGAGTTAGTATAAAGTTAGAAAGGAAGTATAACAATAATAGAGAGAGTTAGTATAAAATTAGAAAGGAAGTATACCAATAATAGAGAGAGTTAGTATAAAATTAGAAAGGAAGTATAACAATAATAGAGAGAGTTAGTATAAAATTAGAAAGGAAGTATAACAATAATAGAGAGAGTTAGTATAAAGTTAGAAAGGAAGTGTAACAATGATAGAGAGAGTTAGTATAAAATTAGAAAGGAAGTATAACAATAATAGGTTCATGGTTCAAACCCAAGCCTAGACCCGCTGGACTTAAACGCTCAGCTCGCCTGGCTATGATTATATATATACTTACATTCCGACGTAAGCCAACATCGTGCCGGAATTTTGTTTTCAATGCATAGTTTTGTTTTTTTGCATTGAAACGGGCATCACATAATCTACAAACTAAGTAAACGTCATTGAACTGAGTGAATGTGCTGATAGAAACGACTGACTGTGGTAGAGGCTGTCTCTATCAGAGACATATGACATCACTCAGGGGTTGATTGAGAATTGCATTTCTTACATGTGTACAAAATCGATACATGTTGATTTTTATGTATGATTATGTTTTGATTGGCAGTAAGTGAAACAAAAACGCAACTAAAGAAACTGGGATGTATACTTATCTAACTGCAAAACTCCTCTTTGAATTGTTAATAGAGAGCACGTCTGGCTTTAGGATGATGTAACATAATCACTACCAGCAACTTTAAAATCATTAATTTTACACAATTGTCCTTTTGTCAACACGGTCTACATATTACAATAGGAAATCTGATAAGTTGCTCCCTTACACTACGAATCACAAGGAAAGCTAATATTTTGTCATTTCAAGACACCTGCTGTCTTGCATCAATATCGAAACCTTAACCCATTCTTCGGGAGCTTGAATCGAATTGATTGACTGGTATGCGTTTCGCAAACACAACACAACCTTTGTTTATTTGTTTCTGTTTCGGATATAAAAAAATCAAAGAACATTAAAAACCATACGCCTTTTTCCATTCGGGAACTGCCAACCAACAAACAGAACGTGTTTAATGAATCACAAAAACAAGGTTGACATAGGACAATTTCATTACGCTTTGTGACATCGATGGAAGACACGAAAGAAAAATACATTCGAAAATAATATTTATTAAAACGTATTTTTATTATACAAGTATGTTATAGTTCCCCTTAATTTGACATGCTATAGAAATAAAAGAAGTTCTAAATGTTACCGTTATTTAGCCGAAATACCAGTGTTCATAACTTTAACTTATTTTTAAAATATTATAATTAATAGATCTTTGTCAAAATTTGATATTTGTTCCTTAAACAATAGAAATTAAAAATAAAAAAAAAAAACACGAAAGTCAAGAGGGATCTTGGCAACCACCATCCTACCACTTTCATTTGTTCTGTGTAAATTAAACGTAAAATAAACATATATGTATGGAATTTTCTCCTTTTTTGCTCTTTTCATTTTTCATGTAACAAATAATACAGCTTGTGGTATTTTTGTAATTAAACTTCACACTGCTGTGTATGATATTGTTCTCTCATAGTAAGGTTGCCGTTTGATTTATACACTAGCATAGTACTATAAATGTAAAGGAGTAACAATGGAACCTAAATTGAAATTTTAATATTTTTTTCATTTCCCCCATACCATCTCTTCAGGGAATAAAACAATAAACAGCCAGTATCGGCTAGCTATCTCTTACGTTATGGTTATGACGTCACAAATGTACATGTAATGACGTCACGAAGTAATAACTGACTTTGGTAGGTTTAAATGGCATTTCAGAGCAAATGTAAATATAAATGTAAATGTATTATAGCCGTCAGCAACGTCAATTTATTTAGTGTAGTTTGAATCGACCCTGTCTATAAATATTTCGTATGTCAAACACAATGGCCTCGCCAGCAAAATTTGATATGTAGAACAGGCTGACGATTACGTTTCTAAAGATATCGTTTTACATCTGTAACTGTATCTACAATTTAGTCCACAAAAAGATGCCAGTCGTTAGAATACTGTTTATTAGAACAATCTAGTTGGAAATCGAGTGATAATGATGAATGTTAAATAAATAAAATGTAGAGTAGAATTAAACAACCAGTGTATGTTGTATAAGGGACATGGTAATTTAGAGGTAGGACGCCGGGCTCGTGACCGAAGGGTCTCGGGTTCGAGTTCCGCCATGGCATTGCAACAAGATACTTTACTTCACTTGTTTCAGTCTACTGTGAATGAGTAGGCAGTTGGGCATTATTGGAACTGTTGAATGCTAACTGTAAGCGCCTAAATGGCAGCACCGGCTTTTTGCTCCCCATGAAGTTTGAGAAAGTTATTGACTTGTTGCAAAGGCTCAATAACCACAGATAATAATTTGTGAACCACTTTGAGAAGACTTAGGTTATGCTAACACGGTATATAGGAACCTCGAACTAGTATTCTTATAATGATCATTATATGTAATGCGGTTGTTTAAAAGTATACTGAATTATTTTACCATACCTAATTATCCTCTCTATGCAGGTGGGGTTAGGCAACAAAATCAAAATGCCTTGACCAAAGACACAACCAAATCCTCCCATCTGCAAGATGGCAAACAACGAGATTTATCGATCAAACGGTGCATTACCTGTTAAAGTCAATGCTTATATATTGCTTATATTGTCTGTTTCCATTTGTGCAATTTACACAAATTACAGTACTTTTGTTGGTCTAGACAGATAATAACCACCTAAGCGTTTCGACAAATTTTGTCAAAAAAATCCCAAAAGGACAAAACAACAGAATTAACATTAGTTCTTCCTTATTAAGCAACAAGACATATGAAGCGGTTTCTTCATTAGTATAGTAACATTAGAATCCATTATATGTCCTATATCATGTATCAGTTGTAGTCGACAGAAATTAGCAATTAGAAATACCACGTAATATATAGCTATGACAGCTAACAATACCTTTTAATTTGTTCAAATTGTATTTAACTATTACCTCGCCAGCACATGAAACGTGTTTTAGTTACACATTGTTAGTATAAAGAGTTATCAGTTGTTAACTTGTTGGGAAAAAACACAAATTAGTAAGAATAAAATAAATGCAATTGGAAAGTTCTAAAAACAGTAGTTCATTACACCTGTACAGAGTAAGATTGCAAACAGCCGGTAATCAATGACATTCTCCTCACAATTGTTTTGTCAATTGTAAATGGTCAAGCGAAGCCTAACCAACAGTTGATTTTGTTGTATGGGGTTGGACGTACTCGCGACACGAAGACGGTTGCCTAGGGAGACACCGCCGGTAAGAATAGTTTAGAAAATGACAGGAAAGATACAGAAATACGAAGTGTTGCAATTGGGGAAGCAGATACGTTTGGGATCTTCAATATTCCCTATGCAGACGACCCAGAAGAACACTCCCGATTCTGCAGGGGTCTCACATTAGCCGCCTCCTACGATAACGTGTAGTGCGATACAGCGTGTCCGAACCTGCTAGGGTGATTACAACAGAAAGTTAACCTTTTATTTCGATATCGTGACAATGTTTATAATTGGTATATAACCATAACCAAGAAATAAGATTGGTTGCCAAATTGTATTTAAGTCAAGTATTTGTAGCAATGACGTTCTAATAAAGCTTATCTACATGTTTATCGAACCACATTGATAAGTTAGAGATGTATTGACCATTTTCATTCTTTTTTTTATATATCTTTCCAAAACCAAGTGCGGTATAGAAATAGGCAAGCATCACTAGAATGCTACTTTTTCAAGGATTTGACCAAAAATATTTCAGGTAAGATTTTGATCGCTTTTCATGTTGATGATATACATGTACTACACTGTACGTTGCTGTTTGTTTACTTCGATTGTATCTGATATATAATTATTATAATCTAGGATTGAATGGATGAATGATGAATTCATCAAAATCTCTTTTTAAGTTTAGAAAGATACACACTGACATTTGCTTTTCCCAAATATGTAGTTATCGCATTGGATATTTAAGGAAGAAAGTGATGAGGATGAATCTGTTTGCGTACATGTCAAGGATTAAGTTGTTAGCTAAAACTTGCATTACGTTGCTATCCTAACGACGGCTTTTTCTGCTATCGGAAGTATACACGCCTACATCGCCAACTCTTCTCTAAATATAGAATATCAGAAAGCGATATTGCTGTTTGTTTAGGTATCCGAGCACGACAACCAAGTCCCCTCAAAACGATTTTTCAGTAACTTTGACTTTCGTGTGTGAAAATGAATAGAAAATCAATACACCTTAATTTGAAATCAAATAACGAGGTTTATTCTAATAAAACTGTTACTTCTGCAAGATAGCAACATTTCTTCTTGTCCACTTTGGGGGTGGTTTACGTAAAGTTCTAAATAAAGATAATCTATCAACAAATATAACCACAATGTGAAACTAACATATGTGGCGACTCCCTAGTCATCAGGCGTGTCTCGTGACAGGTATACACAATGTACCGTTAACCGAAGCGAACCTTTTCTGTTGTACCGCCTTGGTATTCAGTATATCCACCACAATCTTGCTTCCTGTGTATTATTATTGAGGATTTTAGTTTAATTAATGCTATTTACTTTATTCTTGGTACTGTCCCAGCTTCCTGATCAGTATCTGTTCTTTTGTTTTTATCAATATATTTGTTTGTGTAATTATTTGAATATTAATTACAATATAGATCAAAATGGAATGGATTCAAAGATGAGATATCTTTAGAAAGCTTAGAAGCAGTGCAGACTATTTTGAAATATTTGTCTGACTAATATACGGAGTAAAAAACACAATGTTATATTTCCCAGTTTTCAAAGGCAAGTCAAAGACACATTTAATAGTAGCAACGGGGAGTAACCGGACTAGAAGTCGATGTAAAGGTTGGGAAATATATTCATACATGTCCATATGATAGAAAAATATAAAATAATGTCTCCATGTGATTTACCAGAAAGCTGAACTCTGATATTTTGTTAATGCGATATTTACAAGCTAAATCCTTATGATACCACAACTGTTCTCTACATTAAAAAGCTATTTGGTATGTCAATGACGTTTCTGGCATCCTGTCAACAACTAAGGTCGTTTAAGGACGTGTCTGCCTGTGTGTAAGGTATGCGTACCTGTGTGTAAGGTATGCGTGCATGTGTGTAAAGTATGCGTGCACGTGTGTATGTTTGCTGGAGGGAGGCTTTACTTGCCTCCTTGCGATAGTGCAGATCTGTATAGTACTATCTCACTGAAATACCATGCCGATGGCACCCAGCACGGTATTCCACCAGGTCACGTTTCACTGACAACGTGACAATCAGTTGTTGATATTACCCTAAATGCCGAACGGCAAGCACGGAAAAACAGCTACCGTTTTTACTCCCGGCATGGGAACAAATCCTTTGCCTACGCTCGACGCTAAGGCCAAAAGTGAAGAATTGCTTGAACAAGTCACAATGAAAAGGAAATGTTGTTTGGAAGCGGAGACAAAATATTGCAACGTGGACAGCAGATACATATTGGTTTTTTCTCTTGAACCCCCCCCCCCAAAAAAAAAAATTCGGCAGTGGCCCATATAAGTCACCTGTCTTTTCCCGAATCCGAAGGGGACCCGTGTGTCTTTTAAAAGAAACTTGTCGAAATATGTTCGTTTTACAGCATGCGCAGGTAGTTTGTACGTAACTTTTGCATCGTCAATTAGACTTTATATCTACATGTACACATGAACACATAAATTGATGACGTTAAAGGAACTCAAGTACACAACAAATTATGACGTTTAAAGAAAACACTAGTGAACCAAATATGAGGACATTGAAAGTAAACAAGTAGACAAAAAATGTCTAAAAGGTATAAAACTTTGTCTAGAAAAAATTTGAAAGTACACATCTAGACAAAAATGATGACGCTAAAGTACATGTACGCAAGGACATAGGTTCACACAAATTGATGGTTTTAAAGATACACGTTGACACAAACTAATGACGTTAAAAGTTCACAAGTAAGCAAAACGTGATGGTGTTAAAAGTGCAGAAGTAAACATAAAATAATGAGGTAAATCTTTCGTTTAAGCTTCGATTTTAACTGTTGGTTCATCTCCAAATATATAAAGTCATATTACAAATCATAAGCTGAATGCCGAAAGAGACGTTTAAATAGTGTATATTGGGAAAAAACGTTCATACATGTACGTACAAAAGGAATGTTAATTTTATTAATTGAAGTGAGCTTAATTCTGAAGTATATGTCTAATGTTATTATTGTATGCCTCATACATTGTTAAACTGCTCTCTTCACTATACTACAAGTTTTCTATTAATTATCACAGAGGCGTGAACAGGGCACGTATTCTAGCAATAGGGGGATTTGCGTAGCGCATACATTAGTAGGAGAACTAGATATACAATGTAGGACATTGCTATTTATAATAATGCCACATTTAATTACGATAATGTTAAAATATGCATGAAACACATTACATTTGTACCTATCACATAAAAAACATCCTTTTTATGATTTCTTTCAGTTTTCAAATGTACAGTAGTCTTAATTTGTTAAATCGGACATGCGTTGCCCCGGGTTCATGATCACAGTTTCTTGGGGTTTTTTAACATTCATTTTGTTTTCACTGCGTCTGTTTCAAATTTTTCTTTGCAAGATATTAATGCATATCCCCGTGCTTCGTAACCACTACAGTACATGTAACTGCTGACAATTACCTTAGTTGAACATAAAACATATAAATAAGTATCTTAAGTTGTACCAAATACATTCTTATGATCATATTATTTTCTTCTTTTTACTGTTGAAGTAAACAAAACAGATGTTATGTATTAATATCAAAATAGAATCAGCTTTATGTAAAGGTCCTCAACAGTCACAAATCGGGAACATATCGCTACATTAATATGTTGACAGTATTGCAATAGAAGTTGATTATGACAGGCCCCGCATGTGGTGCTGGAAACGCCCATTTTTGCATGCTCTAGTTGTTTTGGGATGATGCCGTGATGCTTTTCGTATTATCGTAGTGTCTCCTGTTTGATGTTGCTGTCCCTTTGTGGGTAGTTTCTTTTGTTAATCGGGCGAAGTGGCGTCTAGTTTGCTAAAGTCTGTTCAGTGATCTCATAAAACATGGGTCAATGTAACAGTTTATTCTAAACTCCAGTATAACGTAATGAGGGTGGTGTATCAGTTTGGTATGAATGATCTAGAGGTGTTTAGGTTGTTGGTTGAGGTTTAAAGTCAGGACGTAAATGTACAAATACGTTGGTGCCCACTGGACATGTGCCCACGCAATAACATTTAACATGGACTGGCAATGGCACACAATACGCGATATCACGGACACGGTCAAACTATACCGCGACTGATAAAATCAGGATGGTGACTGATTAGCAGAGGAAATATATGGAGTTACCTATTAAAGCATGTTGTGAAGTAATGGGATGGTTATGGTACTGGCGGTAGTGGTGGTGGTGGTTGTTGTAATGGTAATGACTGTGAGAGTGAAGGTAACTGTACCTGTTGTCGCTTTTGTGGTGTTGCAGTTGGTGGTGTTGAAGGTATGGTGATTGTAGTGGTACTGATGGTAATTGTAGTGGTACTGATGGTAATTGTAGTGGTACTGATGGTGATTGTTGTGTTTTGTGTTGGTGGTGGTGTTGTTGTTGTTGGTGGTGGTAGTTTTCGAAGTGAGTGATGGTAATTGTTATGGTGGTGGTGGTGGTGGTGGATTTGATAGGATGGTAATTGTTGTGTAACTGATGGTAAATGTTGTGTAACTGATGGTAGTGGTGATGGTGGTGGTGGTGGTTTTGATAGGATGGTAAATGTTGTGTAACTGATGGTAATTGTTGTGTAACTGATGGTGGTGGTGGTGGGTTTGAAAGGATGGTAAATGTTGTGTAACTGGTGGTAATTGTTGTGTAACTGGTGGTGGTGGTGGTTTTGAAAGGATGGTAATTGTTGTGTAACTGATGGTTATTGTTGTTGTGTAACTGGTGGTTGTGGAAGTGATGGTGAGTGTTGCTATTATTGAGCTGGTAGTTGGTTTGGTACTGATGGTATTTGTTGCAGTGGTGATGGTGTTCGTTGTCGGGAAGTAATGGTAATACGTGTAGTTGTGTTTGTTATGATTGTGGCGGTGAATGTATTAATGGTTGCGAAAGATAAAGTGGTGATTATGTGATCAAAAGTTTTGTTTGTTATAAATGAATTAGAAATAATAATATGTATTAGTTAAGGTTTGAAGAGATAACTTGAGTTGTCTTTTGTTGGATTTCGATTGATTTATAAAATGTGGTAACGACAAGGGAATGTAATAATACAACTCTCCTTAAGACCTTTATATCAGTAATAAATAAATGTTCTTGAAGCCTTTATACAAATGTGGTAGAAGAATAAATGTTTCTGCTAAGAGACACCATATTCGTTGTATTCCTCTAAGCGTTGAACTCTTTCAATGCATCAGAAAAAATACAAAAACAGCAGAACAAAACAAAAGAACAGACTTCAGCGAGATTGTCAAATCTTGATGACTGGGTAATAAACATTTGACGATTCCAGCAAATATTCAATAATGAATTAAATTAACGACTTCTGAAGTAAAAATGATTTGGGAATTTTAAAAATGCTGCAAGCAAACTCCAAATAGACCACAGCAATTTGTCAAAATCTTTGAAGGAAATTAAATCAAGTTATTAGAAGCATGTAATTAATTTCAAAATTGAGGTTGTAAATAGTGCCAAGAAAGTTTTCTTTAAAGACAGGTTTCAGCAGTTGAATATGGTATGTATTCATGACCTCCATCTGATTGTCGACCTTTGACAATTTCGGCGCGGAGATTGTAGATCTGAAATATAGGTCAGTGAGACAGAATCTCTTATTTTATTGTAGATCAGAGAAAAGTGAGGAGGACTGTGAGGAGTTAGTCAAGCGTGTCATACATAACAAGATAAAAATCACATGTGATGCTAAGTTTGACCTCTTGCACCTGTTCGGCCACAGACGCTACATGATGGAGGGGGAACGAACACCGACACGGGGTCCAGTACACGTGCAAGCCAGGGGACCAAGAGGTGAAACAAGGACCGTCCACTCCCGCTTCACCTATTTCACGGAACGCCAGCTTAAGCAGCAAACTGCATCGAAGTCAATAAAAGTCTATTAATAAAATAAACTACGTTATTTTGGTTAACACGATGACGTAATAGTGACGATTAAGTCTACAAATAAAATAAAGCACTTGTTGCTAGGTGACCCTAATGTTGTGACAGTGAAAATTAACTAGATTTGTCATAGATTGATATAGTACACCAGCTCAGTGTCTTCCAAACACTTCGAATATAAAAGTCGTGATCATAGAAATAATTCTATATTTTAAACGACCCCTAGAGAAAACAGCTGACAGATTTATCATCATTGCAAGCTCGAAATAGTTGTTCGTGTTTTGAAACGCATATCCTACATGCTATTTTTGACATTTTCTTTTAATACATAAATACATTTTTCTTCTGCATGCTTCCTTAAACGTTAAAATTGCTTAACTGCCATATTTCGTCATCATGTTTAGTTTAATAAAGCGTAATGTCGGTATTTTTAATAGAAGTAAATATTCAGAAGTTTTTTTTTTACTGAAGAGTGACAGTCAATACACTGTATAATTCTACATAAATATAGTCATTAACTTTTCTGTCTATCATAAACAGCTTTCACTCAAATTTTGATTTCAACTTATTATACACGAAAGTGTTCCTACTGTAAAAAATAATGTGCTTTCTTTTGTCTTCACTCGTGAAATTTGATAATACCTACTCAATACGTCTTGTTAACAGTAAGAGTTATACATTGTTTTCAATTCAATTAAGATATTTTCATTTCATGTGAAACACATAATATACAATCAAAAGCGCTTCAAATAATGGTACAGCATTACATGAAATGTGTCCAGCCATGAATAGCTTACTAGACACGTTAAATATCTAAACACCTGTGGTCCTCTACTATTTACTAGACTTGTTAAATATCTAAACACCTGTGGCCCTGCACTATTATACTGTTTAGATGACACTGCATGTTTCGTGCTAACTGCACGCTGGTGCGCACACATGCATGTGGTGATCGTTATCAGCCGCACAGGGGGGCTCCGGAACTTTAATTATCGCTTAAAATACCACGTGTAACTGTGTACTAACAAATCCTGACAATGCCACAGACAATAAGACAACGGTATTGTTCCTCGTGGGAGTCTGTGTGCCCAAGTAGGTCTTCCCTACGGGAGATGAAACCAATGTGAGTGCATTATCATTGTAGTATTAGTATCCGTGATTTCCTATGTCTGTAGGACAGTGTGGGGATCATTCATGCTGTAAATAGATAGAATCTACCGAGTCGATCTAGGTTTAAAAGTCAACCCATTAATACACTTATAAACACATGCTTTATGATAAATATCAGCAATTAGAACGACGTCGTGTGTGGTAGATCAGCTTACAAGTCCCTACGGTAAAACAGGTAAACATTCCAAAGGTACATAACTTACAATTAATCGTCCTTCTTCAAAGATCTTTTCGGAAATTTCATAAACAAGCAAGACGTGAACTCGGGCGATTCGTTTAATCCTCTCGTAATATAAGATATAATCCGGTTAATTCAAGATTTAAGAAGTCAAGTAAATAACTGCACCACTCCCTTTTCAAACAGACAAACTGAGCATGACATCATTCTTGATTGATTGATTGATCGATTGAATGATTTATTAATTTATTAATTTTATTCAAAACAATTAAAAGCATCAGGATACTTACCCAACGATTCACCAAGCGCAAATACTCCAATCAATATCGATTATCTATGCAGGTAAAGCAGCTACATCGTATTGGTCTTTTTCTCGGTACTTTGAGACCAATTTGAAAAAAAAAGTTACGAAATAGGTAATAAATAGGATAAGTGATACTCACCAACACTCCTTTAGATGGTGTTTATAATGGACGTTTTTTTTATTTTATTATATATCAAATATGTCAGCTTTTCCTGATTTTACTCAATATTACACAATTTTCACAAAAAGTGCAATTTGTAATATCGTTAATTACCTTTACAAAGATTAAACGATACTAAGAACCCTAACATGGATTTCCTTAAAAGGTTGTTTACAGGTGACTAAAGGGATAGGTACATCGTAGATTCATCGGGTTCAGATTTACATTTATCATTAAAAAGTGAAATACGTTCAAATAGAATCCTCGGAACCTATGAATTTAGTTCGCTATATGCTAAAACTGAAAAAAGAGTTTCATGTCCAATATATAAATATTTCCCTATCGGGGACATGCCTTCTTTAGAATTTGAAATTGAGTTTTAGGCATGATAACACATGTCCTCTTATCAAATAATTAAAAAAGCGGACGATAATTCGTCAATCGTCATATTTGAAATATACGTGATATGCTTTGGCTATTTATGGTGAAGTAAACGATCCAAGAAGGATGCCGAAACATTATTTGGTGTCCTTAACATAGACTGATACGTGGTATACTAGCTGTTTCCCTGATTCAGCCCTAATTTATCTCACAAAAAGTATTGTATAAAAACATTTTATGTTGGGTTTTTTTCCCCGAAAGTAGGATATACTTTCCAAGTTACCTTTCATGTTCTATTTATGAACGATTTGTTGTTGTAAATTTCAGACCGCTTACATTGAAACTGATTCGTTAAAGTTTAGAAATCCGGTCGCATTCTTAAAAATAGAAACAAAATTACCATGTTTATTGAGTATTTTGGCTTAAATTGCAATTTGATTTTTTAACAATAGGAATAACAAATTATATGAATAAGTTTAAATTTAAACTGCAATGAGTTAACACTTCAAAGGATTACAAGGAGGTAATTTAAACCAGCCATCCCGGAAATCTAATATAACATCATTGATACTACTCCTAGTGTCTTGATTGACTTTTCTGGGTCCTGTTACGAATCTAAAGCATCAAAGGAAACGTCAGCAGTATTGGGTGGATTCAGTACAGCGTGCCACAGTGTAAGGTTATCCAATGGGTGTCTCGTCACCGTGCCACAGTATAAGGTTATCCAATGGGTGTCTCGTCACCGTGCCACAGTATAAGGTTATCCAATGGGTGTCTCGTCACAGCATACCACAGTATAAGGTTATCCAATGGGAGTCTCGTCACCGTGCCACATTATAAGGTTATCCAATGGGTGTCTCGTCACCGTGCCACAGTATAAGGTTATCCAATGGATGTCTCGTCACCGTGCCACAGTATAAGGTTATCCAATGGGTGTCTCGTCACCGTGCCACAGTATAATGTTATCCAATGGGTGTCTCGTCACGTGGTACTTTACGAGCAAACTGTCACAGCTAGCAATTTGACGTTGATGCTATATATTTCCATTTAGTTTAAATAGTAATGGTATCAATTAACGGTCATTAATTAATGTTCAGCTTTGAATTGAATACCCCACATACCCAATAACATATTTACCAACATTTTAGTTTATATAACCAACCTGTTTAGGCTTTGGTTAATTCCTCGTGTTTATGTATATTTTGGATTGTTGTATATGATTCCCATTGTCTGTGTTTGTGTTTTTGTTTTATAAAATGATTATTTAGATTTTCATTTTTACATTTCCTATATATTAAGCATTGAGCCCGTTTCCTGAAACGTCACAATTGTTTTTAAAAGTTCGTGGTTTTGCCAAATGGTGTCTTTCAAAATAAAAAGGTCCCATTATGTTGTGTACATGTATATATGTATAATGATTTTGGAAATATAAATAACGTAAACATTTACTGTAAAACGGGAGATATCCCCGTACAAAACATCAATAGCAATGCAGAAAATTCTTAGAAAAAAAAAGAATAATAAATGAACAAGTTGGGAAAGTTTAATCGGAGATATATTCATCCCAAAGACGGGTAAACATCGCTGAATATATTTGACAGTTGTCGGCCTAATATTCCATAGCCGATTGTTAATCTAAATTCTTCTCTCGATTTAACAGAACACATCGTATGTTTAAGACGTTCAATTGCAAACGTTGTCCTTAAGTATTGACGGCTTCCAATTTCAACCTTACGCATTGTGGACTTCCGATTAATATTTTTATGTTTAGAACTTATATACAGACGACTTCCGATTGGTCCTTATGTGTCGACGACTTCCGATTTTGTCCTTTTTTGATGACGACTTCGAGTTTTGTCCTTATGTGTCGACGACTTCCGATTTTGTGCTTTTGTGATGACGACTTCGAGTTTTGCGCTTATCTGTTAACGATTTTCGATTACGTCTATTATGTGTCGACGACTTCCAGATTTCTCCTTATGATTTGACGATTTTCGATTTTGTCCTTATGTGTTGATTTCCGATTTTGTCCTTTTGTGTTGACGAATTCCTTTTTTGTCCCTGTGTGTTGACGACTTCATTTTTTGTCCTTTTGTGTTGACGACTTCCTTTTTTGTCCTTTTGTGTTGACGACTTCCTTTTTTGTCCTTTTGTGTTGATGACTTCCGATCTTGTTACCTTATGTGATGACGACTGCCGATTTAGTCCTTCTATGTTTACGTTGTTCTATAATGTCTGTTATGTGTTGACGACTTCCAATTTGTCCTTTTGTATGTAATCGTACTTTAGTATGCATATCTTTTTTAACTATTTCTTGACGAAGCAATGACCCTTTTAACAAAAGGTTTAGGTTAAGGGAAGATTATAAATACTTCTATTTCATGATATTGTTTATCATACATTGTATTAAAGCCTTGTTGCTCATTGGGTACGTACCATTTATGAGTCCTAAAAAGACGGAATAGTCATAAGGTGTAGCAAAATGTTTACTTTGATTGGTTTTCTACATAAACAAAATAGATTTTTTCAATTAAGTGTTATATTTCCTCGTGATTTTCTTTTAATAAATAAATGTAACAAGGAATCTGGTTTTGAACTGTTATTCCCTGAGGTAGGCCAAATCTGTTAGCATAGTTCACATGGCTAAGTTTCAATATAACTGTTGAAGTGTAAAGTTGTCAATTGCAACTTTAAAAGGGGCTTTACAGGCAAATTTCACTTTTCGCTGTTTATTACATATGTTTTGGGACGATATTTCTCCTACAATCAACATATATATCCTCACTCCCAGCTCATTGGATAAACCTGCTTTGAGTTGTAAAATATTTTGTGTTACCTACTTCAGGGTAGAACTCTGGACGTGATTCCATTGGTAAATTTTCTCATTATGACGTTTAGTAACAATGTCTCGCGACGACATCTTCCACTGTGACGTCAGATTTCAAGGCAATTCCTTCCCAGATCGGAAACTTGAGAAACGTATTCCAAAGAGAAACATATTGTTTTCAAGATATATTTTAACGTTGTGGGAGAAAAAAACCAACTCGTAATGGTTGATAAATATTTATGTTCAACTCAAGTAAGTTCATTTTCAAATTGTATAAAGACAGGCGGTTTACCAAGTGTCTTTTTCAATTTGAAAATGAACTTACTCGAGTAAGAAAAAACATGATTAGCAACGACCTCTCGTTCAGTAATCTCTATTTACACGTGTGTCCCATTCTTCTGACCTAAATCACCGCTGATGAGTCCGAAATGGATGGTCCACTTTATTTATTGACTCCCCAACAATATTTCCAGCATTATATTTGTAAGTATAACTATAAAAAAAAACAAAAAAAAAACCATGAAATCCAAAAATAAAGTTGTATGCATAAAGATTCAAAACGTTTATATAATGACAATAAACACAAAATACTTGAAATTTATATATAGGTCTAACAGCCGCATTTTGAAATGTTTTGCTAACAAACCGTTAAGCTAACAATGCCTTTCACGTTAGGGCCTTGCATTCTTCTTTCAAATGGTTGTTCAAAATATCTGGTATATCTAGTATGAAACACGTTAAAATCTTTTGGCACGAAAAAAACATGAATTCAAAATGAACTGAAGGGAAATCCTAGGTTCTGTAAGCCAACAGAACGATTGTTCAGATTCCGATCGTTATCTTATAAGGTAAATCTATATAACTAGATTGACAGCTTTATGTGAATTTTCGTTCTATTTCCGGTCATATCGTATTTATAACCATGACAAGAATATCGGGACTATTTCTCAATAATTTCCTTGGAGAAGCTTTGATTCATGGAAACAACCCTAATTTTACCAGTACACATTGTCTCACTATTTCATCCATCATTGTACCAATAGCGGTATAGATCAAGTCTGACATTTAGAATAACGGGGAATGTTGGTACAAAAAAGTGACGATTATCAACATGGGAATTGTGTAGTAAAGAAGCCCCATCCCATTGAATGGAGACCAAACTTGGTTATAGTACATTGGCCGTTGGGAACGGAGGTCTAGCTTTGGGCGTGCTGTTGGCATACTCACTGCCGGATATGGAAGTCAAAAACTGAATGGAATATTGATCTCTTTGCGTTATTCCAATTGTTGTTTCAAAGTAAAAATAATAAATAGTCTCGTTAACTTTGATAAGGTATTGTCATGCGATGGATTTGTTTTGAATAGATACATGCGTAAGTGATTTAGATAAACAAACAATAGGTTACCGAATGGTCTTTAAAATTCTGAGTGGGTTGATAAAGTAGTAATGAGAAACACACCTTACACATAGACTGCCAGGTATACTCTTTTTGTCGGGTTGCTATTTTTTATTTCGTCTGCAGGTGTGTGTAAATACATATCTAGGTAACTGAGCAGTTTATTACTCAAATAAGTACCACTTAAATATGTTATTGTATAAAAGATATATTGTTCTCGTGGGTATCAGTTCACCAGTATAAGTTTAAAGTATACTATATATCCTGTCAGGTACCTAAATATTACTTTACAAAATAGTATAATTCACACGTAAGTGTCACATTATCGCAGTATATCATCTCGGTAAGTATCAATTTACATAATGGTATAATACCTACGTTAGTAACATATCTATAACAAATACCAGTCTATAACTATAACCTACCCATATCTAACACCTGTCTATAATTATCAGTTGTCTATATAGATATCACCTGTCAATAACTACCTGTTTTCTATATAACTATCACCTGTCTATAACTATAATTTGTCTATATAATTTTCACCATTCTATAAGTACCTTCTCACTATACCTATCACCTGTCTATACTTAACTTTTGTCTAAATAACTATCACCTGTCTATAACAAACACCTGTCTATAACTATCTTTTGTCTATATAACTATCACCTGTCTATAACTACCTTTTGTCTATAACTCTCATTTGTCCATAGATATCATTTGTCTATAACTATCATTTGTCGATATAAATATCACCTGTCTATAGCTACATTTTGCCAATATAACTATCACCTGTCTATAATTACCTTTTGTCTGTATAACTATCACCTGTCTATAATTACTTTCTGTCGATATAAATAGCATCTGTCTATAATTATCATTTGTGTATATAACTATCACCTGGTCATAATTACTTTTTGTCTATATAACTATCACCTGTCTATAACTATCATTTGTGTATATAACAATCACCTGGCCATAATTACTTTTTGTCTATATAACTATCACCTGTCTATAATTACTTTCTGTCTTGATAAATATCACCTGTCAATAACTAACACCTGTCTTTAACTTTTACTGGTCTATATTACTATCACCAGACTAAAACTAACCTTTGTCTATATAAATATCACCTGTCTATAATTATTTTTTGTCTATATAACTATCACCTGTCTATAATTACTTTCTGTCTTTATAACTATCACCTGACTATAATAACCTTTTGTCTATAAAACTATCACCTGTCTATAGCTATCACCTGTCTATAACTATCACCTGTCTATAACTATCACCTGACTATAATTACCTTTTGTCAATATAACTATCACCTGTCTATAACTCTCATTTGTCCATAGATATCATTTGTCTATAACTACTTTCTGTCTTTATAACTATCACCTGTCTATAACTATCACCTGTCTATAATTACTTTCTGTCCTTGTAACTATCACCTGTCTATAATTACTTTCTGTCTTTTTAACTATCACCTGTCCATAACTATCACCATTCTATAACTACTATTTGTTTATATAACGACCACCTGTCTATAATTAATTTTCGTTTATTTAACTATCACCTGTCTATAGCTATCGTTTGTTTTCACAACTATCACCTGTCTACAGCTCACACCTGTCTAAAACTATCATTTGTGTATTTAACTATCACCTGTCTATAGCTATCGTTTGTTTTCACAACTATCACCTGTCTATAATTACTTTTTGTCTATATAACTTTCACCTGTAAATAACTAACACCTGTCTATAACTTGTATTGTTCTATATAACTACCACCTGACTATAACTACCCTGTGTCTATATAAATATCACCTGTCTATAACTACCTTTTGTCTATATAACTATCACCTGTCTATAACTACCTTTTGTTTCTATAACTACCACCTGTGTATAATAACTTTTTGGTTTTTATAACTACCACCTGTCTATAACTACCTTTTGTCTATATAACTATAACTATCACCTGTCTATAACTACCTTTTGTTTCTATAACTACCACCTGTTTATAATTACTTTTTGTATTTATAACTAGTATTTGTCTTTGATAACAATGCGTCTATACAACTGTAACTTGTCTATAATAAACGTTTGTCTACATGTTTATAAATACTTTTTTGTTTATATAACTATCACCTGACTGTGTTAACTCTTTGTCTTTTTAACTATCATCTGTCTATATTTACCTTTTGTCAATATAACTATCACCTGTATATATCTTACACCTTTCTATTACTACCATTTGTCTCTATATCTTCCATTTTTCCCTAACTACCATTTTGCTATCTATAATTTACACCTGTCTATTATATCTAACACTTGCCAATAACTAGCACCTGTCTATATATGATACCTGTCTATATATTACACCTGTCCATAACATATATCTGTTTATATCTTACACCTGTCTATAACTTACACCTGTCTATAACAACCAGTTGTCTTTATAACTACATATATATCTGTCTACACCTTGTTTCTTTCTGTGTAATAATTATATATACTTGTTTATATAATAACCCGTCAATTATGGCAACCTGTAACCATAGAAACATTTTTTTACCAGTTTCCCTCTGCGGTCTTTCTATACAGGTTTTTTGCATGTGTCTCGGGTACTAGAACACAATGTAAGTTATCTGTAAAATATACACATTATTAACGCTCATCGTAAGACAAAGAGAGAAAAAAAGAACTTTAACTTTAACTAGTATCTGTTCGAAGTAAACGTTATTCACACTATTGTCTATACTTGTTTTGTCCGTTAGCGTTTTAGCTGAACTTTGATATTTCAAAATGAACAGAGGGAATTTCAATTACCGTATTATTTTACTACATTGACGGTTGACAATGGTTTTCGTGATATTAGTGAGAACTTTGTTTAGATAAGGCATGCGTAGGTGTATCATAATCAATAGCTGACCGTCGGGAACTGATTCCCTTATTGACCGCTGTATAATGCTGCATGTAGCTTCTGACCGGCGAGTGGGCGTTTCGAATGTGGTGCATGCGACTATGGTTTCGGCAGCATAGTGATGCTGGATGTTTTGATTTCCATATATAGAAGAGACGTAGTAACATTTCGCTCATTCATCTATTCTTTTGTCGGAAAACTTTTTTTATTCTACCTATTGTACATGGGTACAGTTCATTCATCGTGGACTTACGTCAGTGATAGGATGCGACTGATTGCGATTCTATATAAGTATCACTATGCCGACAGTTTATCTAATTAGACAATGGCAGTGCATATATTTACATTATCTCAGGGTATGGATAACGATCCCAGGTATATATAGACAGCAGAGTAACTGCGGTGTTTATAAACCTCGGATTATTATCGTTTCTCATTACGTTTGGTGTTAAAACAAGTCTAATTCTGGAAAACTAGGGTCAGATATATGTTTCCAATCAATAAAGTTTTAACAAAAGCGTGAAAATATTTGCAAAAACGTTGGCGAAAATAACCTTAATTCTATAATCGTTTAATTGTTTACACTCCTTCACAAGCTAGCAAAGCGGTCAGATACAATGAGGTTGGAAGACAACTTCTGATATTCAAATGAATAAGTTCAAAGGGGAATCTCATCCAATAGATACATTACAAACTATAACATCACGTCGTTAAAGTATAGGAGTGGCTGTAACTTTACTTGTTCTAAAAACAAGTAGGCAAAATAGGCTCTGATGTACATTTGTAAATTTTCTTATATATGATTCAAAAAAGATACCGTAGAAATATAAGGAGCATATCATGTCTTATAAACGATGATTTTCATCTAAAGTAATTACAAATCACGTTCATGTCTCATAGACGATAGTGGTACTCTAAAGTAATCACATAACAATCATATTTCATAGACGATAGTGTTACTCTAAAGTAATCACATAACACAATCATGTCTCGTAGACGATAGTGTTAATCTAAAGTAATCACATAACACAATCATGTCTCATAGACGAAAGTGTTAATCTGGGGTAATCACATAACACAATCATGTCTCATAGACGATAGTGTTAATCTAAAGTAATCACATAACACAATCATGTCTCATAGACGATAGT